>JAIKVB010000005.1:0-87843 GCA_024679045.1 Phytophthora brassicae | reverse complement strand
ATCTGAAGAATTGACAGAGCGACAGTCAAAAGTGTGGGTGGCCGGATCATATTGGCCAGGACTGTATTTCATATTTTAGAAATGGGAGCATCCCATTTGTACAGGCCGTTTGGAAGCGGGCCAACTTTTTGTTATAATGGGTCGAAGTAGCGGGTGGATTTTATCTTAAGTAAAACTCTCATTGTATCTTACGGCTATCAGATGCCTGAGGAGAGAACACGAATTCACGGACTTGGGAGCAGGCATTTCCACAACGCCGTTTCAAATTACAAGAAGTTGGAGACTATTAATTAGCACCGCGTCCAGGGGATGGCATCAACACTTGAGCGCTTATCGCACAGTCCAAATCCACAGTGGGCCAAACAGCGTGAAATGCTGGACGAGGCCTGTCAACCAGTTAAGAATGGGTGCGAAGTAGAACAATCGCTATGCCGAGGTTGCCATGTCCCCTCCTACAGACGCTAAACAATATAAAGTTCACTAAAGTGTGCACTTTTACTACTATTTTTGCGCTGAAGCAAAATATCTTGTACTTTGTGACGTTAATTAAGTTAAATGACTTTTAATAATTAAGAATGAAAAGTACCCATTTCCACTGTAATGTTACAGATGATTGTGTGGTAAATTACGCGAGGCACCAAATTGTTGAAGGTCTTCCGCATGTCCGTTTCACTCAGTTTACCACGCTCGTCTCTAAATGGACTTCTTAATCAGACATTGGGGGTGTTAGGACGACACTAAACCAGATTAGATTTTTTCCAAAACTGACGTCTGCACGTGTAAACTAGACCTTTCGCCTCTGCCAGAGTCGCCTGAACATTTTGTATCCATCGCCCCAACATGCGCGGTGCAATGTCTAGCACGATAGATACCATCAGAACAGGAACGTCGTACGCAATACAGCAGAACTACAGCTCTTCATTTTGAGTCGTGCGAGTATGTCATTTGTAAGCGAGAAAACTCCGAATGGCGTGGTCCTTGTCGGTATATTCGGGCTTTTTCGTCTTAGAATGACTTTTGTTCTAAGCTATCTTTCCTCTAAGCTGGGGTTATCTTTAGCACTGGTCATTGCTAACCGGACTTGGCACCCAAATGTCCCTTTAAACTGAGATTAAGACATCGACTTAGCCAAAATGAGGAAAAGTGAATCGCTGCAGCGCGATGGCCATTTTCCGACATCATTCAAAACCAGGGATGGCCAAAAATACATTGCTGGGTATTGGTAAAAGCTGACAATAAGTACTGCAACTACCCTGCTCACCTCCAATACTATACTGCAATACCGACAGTATTTGCAATACTATTGCAATACTATAGTCTAAGTTGCAGCTTTACATCAGAATGCTAGATTGTTTCTATTGGCGGACGACTTCTGAGAAACGAATTTGAAAGGCTTTCCGAAAATACGGCAAAATACTATACTGCAATACTGATCACCATTGCAATACTTATTGCAATACCATCGAGTGCTTGCAGTAAAGTATTTCTACCAGTATTGCAAAATGCCAATACCCGCAATACATTTTTGGCCATCCCTGTTCAAAACCGTGCACTCAACTGATATTTAAGTTATCCAATCTACGATGAAGTTACGTGTGACCGCCTTTTATTAACGTACGGATTGTACTACTACCACACAGGCAACCATCACAAAAAGTCAACGAGAAAGCACAATTAGCCACACGCAGCCAGCACGAGAACCACAGTATTAAGGCCAGAGCTCTGTATTAATTCCACATGTAAAATATGCTACGACGCCTTCTTCACTTAAACTGTCAACGCCCTTGTCGCGATCCTCTCCAACACGTTCTGGGCCAAGTTCGTGAAAGAAAGAGCTTCATATTCAAACATCAGACCTACGTGCAGCACATGGATGAAAAGTTTCTTTTGTATTTTTCAGTTAATGGACTACATAGTAGTCAAACGCTCACTATACCAACTGTAGCTATTGCGTCTTCTGCAAAACTCGTTTCCTTCCTCCACAGTAAAACAGAGGTCTTGAGGATCTATCCGCCATCGCTTAAACCGTTGCAGGGGCAGCAGGAGTTCCACCGTTGCTAAGGAAAGACTTGTACAACACATACAGACCAGCAGCACCGATACTAGCACCAGCCACACCCACAATAAGTTTCTTTGTCTTCGACCACGGGACTTTCTGTTTAGCAGCCTTGGCAACGGCCTTCTCAACGCCTCTCTGCTTCCTTTTACTGAGGACAACGAGCTTTCCGAAACCATCGTACACTTTTACCGAGGATTTACCCGCTTCCCTGGTTTTCTTGGCGCCACTTTGCATTACCTCTATAGCGCCTTTGGCATTCCCTATGGCCCTATCATTCTTCCCGAAGGCGACGACTTTTTTGGGCGCGAAATGACTCCACAAATTTCTCTCCTCTTCGATGTCGTCGGTCTTGGCGCCCTTCAGACTTGGAACATCGTCGACATTGTCAGCACTGGTGAAACTAGTACACGCGATGAAGGTGGCGACAAACAGGGTAAGGAAGACACTGAAACGCATCTTCACTGAGACTCGGAAACTGATGCTTGGCTGGAAGCTTGCGTATTTCGAAATGGCAAACGATGAAAGCTGTCCACAGACTCTTTCCTTTCTACCCCTCCCTTAAGTTTACTCACAACCGAATGGATGGCTTGCAAATCGCAAAGTCATATGTATATCTGTTGATCTAAAATGCAGTGTTTTGGCTTCAATTAAAGGGTTAATAGCTACCTTGTATGTCGCGCAAGCAGAAATAGTTTAAAAAGAAGCATAAATTGCAGAATCGTACTCTGCTTGGCCAATTGATCAAAACTGCAAGGCATAGCTAACTATATGGCGATCGACAGAAGCTCGATCCATACCTTTTCACTCGGAAAACGTAATTCTATCTACTACCTTTTATGAGCTAATTCGTAGCTGGTCAAATACCGACTGTTTTTACTTACCAGTAACCCTACAGTTAGACGTTAGCCATCGTTTTAAACTACCAATAGGGAAAGAGGATTGGTAGGGAAACCATATTTGCCTATCTGAATAGCACTCCTGGCAAAGCCCAAGATAGTTCGGATGCAGCATCTGTCGCCCACTGTGGAAGACCCACCTTCCCGACATCAACTGGTTATCTTGAGTGTATTATAGTCTACAGACTTTACGCCCGATCTCTCACTTACGGATGGCGTTACTGCCCCTTAACTACAACAAGTACTGTAGTTCGTGCAATTTTATCCTTCAGAGCACCCTTATCAACAGCTAGACGACAGTCGTTACGCCCGGATACTGCGTTCGGCGCAGTGAGTATATTACATCAAAGGCGAAGTTTCACCGGAGGGGAGCAAGTCAGGCGAAGTTTTAGTAAAACAAAAGAATCGTCCGGGGGTGGGGGAAAGATCCCCTTTCACTAACAGTAAGTACCGGTAGAGAGGACCGCTATACGGTTCGTAGTACGGACGGACCCGTTACAAGAGTGGTGCATTTAGGTACCTTATTGGCAGGCCTCTTCTATCTAGGCTCTCTGCCTACTTTGCCTAGTTGGTTTTCGTAAGGCAGTCAAAAAATTACCTGCAATACACAATGTATCAGAGCTCCATAAAAACAAAATTAGGCATTAGTATTGACTTGATTAAAGTAAACTAGCAGATGATATCGTGGCGTACACCCTATTTTCACTTCAGTGAAAGGTTCTCTCTTCAGTGCTCATCGGATGAAGAATCTACTGCGTCGGCTAGCGGGATGGTCGCGAAGAATTGCTTCGCCCGCAGCTGACCTTCTAAAGCATAGTGCTAAGGAAGCCTCGGTGAGAGCTCTTAACACATTTCGACGAGCTGAAGTTGCTATCTACAGTATACCTGTCAGGCGGATAGATGCTAACCCCACGAGAATTGAAGTAGTATAACAAAATATCTTTTCTCTATCCACGTCAATGCATGCATAAACGATTTCTGAATTGCTGACTACACTCTCGAATTACTCGTCACCACGATATTTATCTTTCAGAAACGTGTATTGTTCTCACACCTTAGCGCACGCACTGATACCGTAATAAGCCTTTCATCGACTACTATGTATCAAAAGCAGTTGACGAAAATCTGTTTTATCACAGTCAATAACATCCATTGGCATGGTCGAGATAATTCCAACGGCTTCACTCTTCTTCACTTCGATCTGAACGTATTTAACCCCTTTTATAAATACAAGAAGGGCTCGAGATAATCCATCTACCAGCGAAAGTCGTTCATTTTCGTTCAGCTTCTCGGCAAACATTGCCGAGGAGTACAATATCGCATTACGGATGTGAGTCTTCACTTTTGTTTAGCTTCTACAAGTCTCGAACTTAATCTGGACATTTTCGCTACTGCATCTACAGTATAATATAAAAATTTACATATTATGTAAAATTTCAGCCAGTATATTCGTATTTCAACTAGGCATCCCCCAAAAGACAAATTAGGCTGTGCGCCCTTTTTATGCAAAAAAGCCTAGATAGAAGAGGCCTCATGTAGGTACATGTATTGTACCTTTCCGCAAGAATGGCCAATCGGACTCCAAAAAGGTGGTCCTTAGACGGAAGGGGTAGTGGTAAAGGTAGGATTTGCTGACCCAAGGGTCCAGATTTAGCAATGGCTCAATGCCAATCCATTCTATAAATCCAACTGAAATGATTATCATCCAATCACTACCGATACAACAAGTCCTACGAAAGGCCTCCGATTTGGAGAAAAGACCACCTTCTAACGAAATAAGGCCCGATTGGCCACATTTCAGCGGCCATTTGGTCCTACGAAAGACTTGTGACCTGTGCCATCTATCTCCGTCAGCTAGTCCTACGAAGGTCCTATGAAAGGGCTCCCATTTGAAGAAGAAGAACATATTATTATATAAATATGGACCAAGTACCGCAATACATCGGCCATTCAATTCTTCGTGAACTAGGTGTTGTAGATTCTTCCACTTAATCCGCTCGGCGTCGTATTAGCTGTGGTACAACTACTATATTATAGCCTTGTAGCTCCACGGCCCAACAGTCTCCTTATTTCTAACTCTATAGCTACAGAACTCTATAGCTACAGAACTCAGGGTGCTATTACCGGTAGTAGCGACGAGTTTTTATAAGATAGTTCCCACTTTCCAGTCTGTTGAAAGCGGGTTAGGGTGAATTTTAATGGTACCCATCTGGTCAGATAGGAAGGCTTTCGTAGGGCCCTTCCTCCTACGTAGGACTCTAAAACGGAGGGCGTTTTGGCAGAAAGGCACAATACATACCTTATTTCTCCGCAGTGATGGTACAAATAGTATATGTACATATTATATATATATGGCTGTGTACTTATAATACCGTACCGGTAAGTTATACAGGACCTCTACCAGAATACTCTAAATACCGTATGTCACATACGGTATTTAGAGTCCACATACTATGTGAGCTAATTTTTTTAAATACAATATGTGAGTTCTACTATCATGTAATGGAGACATTGTATACCACGCTGCGGACCTCAAAAAGAGTCTAATAGTGAAAGTTTTCATAATACTTGTACAGTACCGGTACCCGATAAATATGCTGTCGGCTTCTCCAATCTGAGCGCATGACTGTCGTAAAAAAACACACGACTCTTGCGCTCATGCCATATACCGGTAGCCGGTCCGAGTTGTTTTTGGACCCCAATTTTGTAACGTTTTCGCATCAAACCACTTGCATTCTGTAATTATGTACCGTATTCCTTCGGCTTTACTGTACCAGTAAAGATTCCTTCTGGCTTACTGACGGGAACGCGTTTCTGAGGGTCCAAATAGCCAATCACAATTGATAATATCGACTTGCACTGAGTGGGTCACTTTTGACAAACTTGCGCGAGCAAAGGAAGTAAAACACCGCGCGTTCCCGCAGCGTCACGGCAAGGCAGTGACAGAGGGTCGCCCACTTGAGCCGACACAGCGTGCGCAATATGTGAGACCCAGTTCTATTTTTTATCGCGAGCGCAGCGGACGTTGCCTTAGATTACCGGTACACATCCACTTCCATACCGGTATACCGCTATTTGCAGGTTTCCATTCGGTGTAAGCAGGCAAATTCAGACATTGCTGTGCCTAAGGCCGTGGTCGCTGCGTAGGTGTCTGGGTCTGGGAAAATAAGAGAAAAAATGTGCAGACTGACAGCTATAATGAAGCAACGATGTCTTATTAGTTTCCGAGTGAAGGTAACTAACAATAATACCAGGTACATATACATTTATTCTGTTCGGTGGTTTTAATAGACTCCATTCAAATCGTGAATATGGGTGTCACTATTGAAAGCACAGAAGGAATACGGTACTAAAAAAACCATCGTGAAAAAAACATTTGAGGTACAGTATTAATACACCCCCGTCTGGCACGAAATCTACTTTTTTCGGCGGGAAAAGCTCCAATTGTGTGCATATTATGTGTTCGTACCCCCTTCTAACGCGTTCCAGTCACACATTTCGTTGAAGCTTACCACTGTGTCAAAAGCCGTATGTACTGTATAATATATTATACCGGTACTATAATACAATAGGAGTTGTGTGTTATACAATACCGTATTATAGATGCAATTCTAATGATGGGTGGGGATAGGGCAAGCCAAGGTAGGCAATTGATGAAACCAAGGATTTGCAGCTAGGAAAAGGACATTGTCGATTCGGAGGGTACCGGTACTGTATGTACCGTACATTGTATTGTACCAGTGAAGCTGAGGAATAGAGATGATCTTGAGGAGAAGGTGCCGGAAGGCACCTGTGTACAGTATTGGAGTGAGGATTTGGTAGTCCGGAGCGCTGGAGTGTCTCTACCAACAAGTCCACTAAAGTAAAACTTCTTCCATACTAAACTGTCAGGCACGGTACTATCTTGGACTCAACTTTGACACAATCCGACCCGATCAACAGTGCCATGTTGATTGATGCCTGGAAATCGAGGAATCATCCACAAGTGTGCAAACTGCATCCCATTATTCTTTTGTCAGGTCAGGTCAAAGCTATTAATACGATCCCCCCACGGCACTTCATATTTTTTTAGCTTTCGTCAGGATTTGAAGGCGCGTGCCATCCGCGGCGGACGGCACGCGCCTTCACGCGGATTCCGCCTGGATGTGTGTGCCAGAGTCTGGCCCAGACGGCTCTTGGCAAGAGTCTCATACCGTTACGGAAAAAATACCCTCTGGAACAAACCTTGAATTTGCTTTTTTTCCCTCTATTAGATCTAATTATTGTGCTTTTTAAGGTTTTTGCCACCCGTTTTAGCAACTCATCTCGGGGGGACAAATTGTAATTCTGACCTCCGCGCAAGAATTAACGTCGTACGTACCTAAGCCGCCACACGCGACAATTTCTGTATGTTGACACATCTGCAGTGAGGTGTTTGGTACACAAGTCTGTACAGTATAGCTGTTGGTCCTTTTTTCTCTTACTTTGAATGCTGGTTTCTATTGTCCATTAATGCTTTTTCACTTCCCAGTACTTCGCGTAGGATTTTTCATGTTTGGCTAATTTCTTTGTGAGTTTTTTCCGTTGACTTTTGCTCAGAGATTCGCCATCCTCTTGCATCGGAAATCCATCAGCATCAAACGTGTCGAAACGGCCTGCAAACTCCGGTGACTTGTTAAAGAACTCGAATGGTGCGATCTGCATCAGCACGTCGAATTCGCGCTGTTTCTGCTTCAAAACGGCACTTTCTTCCTCCTCCTTGGTCGCTGTTTGAACTTGGACTTGAACTGCCTCCTCACGCTCAGTAGGTGAGACGATTTTGAACACAGAGCGACCTGGTGCAAGGTCTTCAATCTGGATACCAAGTGGAGGAAGCTCTTCGTTCCGCAATGTATCACAAAGTGCAAGCACACGAGCGTTTCCTGGTGTCGAAGGATCTTTCAGCGCTTCCTCTCGCACAGCAGCGCGGAATTTTACTAGAGACTGCAAAAGTTCCTCCTTTTCGTCGCTACTAACCAACTCCTCACTCGATTTCTGTTGCTGCAATTGTCCTGAACACCGACGCATCATGACTGAGAATTCAGCGTGAAGACCTTCGAGTCCAAACAAGTCCAAGACTTCCAAAACGTAATCAATCAGAGAGAGCAGCACCTCATCAGGAGCGTCTGAGTCTCCTCTTTGAGCCAACAAATAGGCGTTTCCTCGGGACACTAAGTCCAGCACCATAGAAAGCGCTCGTGGAGTGTCCAAGTCGTCTAGCAAAGCCTCATCCACCTGCGCCTGAGTCGCGAAAAGAGCATCAAGCATCTCCAAGTCCGACTTTTCACAGCGTTTCGACTTGTTTTGAGGCGTATTAATGCTGAAATCTCCGCCGTATGCCTTGACACTGCGGAAAAAGCCACGCAGACGTTCCGCTACTGCTTCTGCATCACGCACTCGGTCCTCTGAGTAAATCAAATTGGCTCGGTATTTAAACTGCAGACAAAAAAGTCGAAAATGATCGGGTGTGTGGCCTTGAGCCAAAAAGTCCTTCACCGAGATGAAATTTTTAAGCGACTTGGACATTTTCCGTCCGCGAATATACAAATGGCCAAAGTGGACAAAATGATTGCACCACTCGTCGTCATGGCCACACTGTGGTCCATGATTATGAGCCTCACATTGAGCGATCTCATTGTTGTGGTGTGGGAAACGGAGATCCACACCTCCAGTATGAACGTCGAGTTTGTCCCCCAGTACATGGTGCGTCATGGCTGAACATTCAATATGCCAGCCAGGTCTCCCCCTTCCCCAGGGTGACGACCACGACGGTTCATTCGACTCTTTGGTTGCTTTCCAGAGCGCAAAATCCCTCGGGTTCTTCTTCACTTCCGTCTCCACTTCCCCGTCCTCAAGAGCAGCCAACGCCTCCAACTGCATCTGCTCGTCGTGTTGTTTATGTCGTCTCGGGTCTAACTTCCCATACTGATCTCCTAATTGTTGTGTGTTAAAATAAACTCCTGAACCATCTACCGCTTCGTACGCGAAGCCTTTTTTCACGATTTCGTCGATGTATTTGACAATCTCTGGTAAATGTTCACTAACCCTCGTGATGGCCGTCGGAGGTTTCACGTACAACCTCTTCATGTCCTGAAAAAACTGTTTTTCCTGCTCTCTGGCCAGTGATGTGAAGGAAATTCCGTCTTCTTGAGCGCGACGGATGATTTTGTCGTCTACGTCGGTGACGCCCATAACCAAGAGCACTTTATAGCCAGCTGTACGTTCCGCTACTCGCCGAAGAATGTCTTGGCTAACGTATGCTCGAGCGTGGCCTAGATGAGCCTTGTCGTACACAGTGGGGCCGCACGAATACCATTTCAGTACATTTCGGGTGCCTGAGGTCTCTCGCGGAAATGGCTCGTGCGCACCCGTCAGTGCGTTAAACATCCGAAGATCTCGCGAGGAAGTAGAAGAAGCGTCTGTGCATGTATTGAACCATCGTATGCGAGCGAACGACGTCGAGGAGCGACGAGAGATGCACGACACCCGTCGCAGCATTTGAAGCTGCTTTGATTCGTGTGGCTGGGAAGTGAAGGAAATAAACCTAGAACCTAGAAACTGATTGTAGGATACTTTGACCCATCAAACATCTTATTGGTCAGCACAATACCCACCAATCAAATTTATCTTCAAGGTTTTCTCTACAACATTGTCACAAAATATTAATACATGTAGTACATGTAGCTATTTTGGTTATTACTACGTAGTAATAGTACTTGGCTCGCACATATTTGTGGTTAGCTACTACTGTAGTATTAATACAAAGTATACTAATCTTCAAGGTTTTCTCTACAACATTGTCACAAAATATTAATACATGTAGTAGCTATTTTTGGTTATTACTACGTAGTAATAGTACTTGGCTCGCACATATTTGTGGTTAGTTACTACTGTAGTATTAATACAAAGTATACAATTAATACAAAGTACTATACAAAGTGAATTCTAGCTCTGCGTGCAGTTGACAGTCAGGAGGCAGTTTTGATCCCATCGATTCTTGTAATAGGCGGTGATTTGTCGTCCATCGTCTCTCCACTTTGTCCATTCGTCCTGCTCTGCTATTGTGAGATTAGGGAAGAGATTCGTAGTCATCGCGTGGTCGTACTCTGTATCGTGTAGCATCATAGCGTCCGACACTTGATCGTATCGTAGACGCTGATGACCACGTACAATGGACATTTTACGAGCTGGTTCGTTACTGAAGACCACACGCTCACCATATGGAACTTTCCGCTTGAGAGACCGTCCAACACCATTCTGTACGAAACCTCCAAGTGGAACTCCCGTCACATCCGCCAAAGTATTGAGAAAATCGTAATGTTCCACCACATCCTCAAGTACGAGCCCTACAGCGTCACCCAGTCGTCCTTCTGCGATGATAGCAGCGCCAACTCTCGTCATAGATTCCTCATGAGTGTTGGTCACATCAGCTTCAGGTGCTTGGCCGTGGTCTCCCGTGATGAGAACGATCGTGTCGTTTAAAATACCTTCTTTCAGCATCCGATCCATGAACTTTCCCATCTCCATATCGCAAAAATACCGTACTTCTAGGTATCTCTGGATCATATCAGCGTGCTTTTGTCCTTTATAAAGTGGAGAAAAGTCGGGTTTGGCAATGTCAGAATACCATTTCGGCACTGACTTGAAAGGCGCGTGACTTGAGATAGTGTAATGTGTGATGAAAGACGGCGTTTTCGGTTCGCCTTGAGCCACCCGGTCGTTCTGCTCCTTCGTCTTGTTGATCATAAGATCGCCCAGAAGCTGGAAACTCAGATCGTCGTGGACGCCCCAGTTCAAGCCACGTTGAGCTTCGCCCTTCCAGTCCTCAGGCTTGATTCCTAGATGGTTTTCAGCCAGATTCATCATCTTCTTGTCATCCCACACATTATCGAAGCCATGGTTGGGAAGAAAGACGTTCCAGCCATCCAAATCGATAGAGGAGCCAGTCGTAAAGTACGTTTCGTACCCTTTTTGAGTGAAAAGCTGCGGTAAGCCCGTCAAGTTCGTATCCTTTGCGCCACCAGTGATACCCGTTCTGACTGCGCTGTCATACGGAATCTGAGCGAACAACACGCTTTCCAATGAACGACTTGTGGGGTTACTTGTCCAGATATTCCGCATAGCAACGCCACGTTTGGCCCACCTGTCGAAATTCGGCGTAATCGTCAGGTCACTTCCCTTGAACAAATCGGACGGATCGTCTTCCCCCACGAGATAGCGCGAGTCTTGGAACCGGAACGATTCCAGTCCGATAACCAGCACATTAGGTGGATTCTCTTTAGAAACTTGGACGTCAAACGCGAGCTCACCTTGGAAGCCTGTAGTACGACGGAAGATGGTGTTTTCTTCAAAAAGCTGATGCTTTTCGGTTTTGTGGATGAAAATATCAGCCCAAGGCTTCCCGCCGAGCACATTTGTAAGTGAAGAATCAATTGCAGCAGGCTGCAACGCTTGGAACAACACCTCGTTTAAGGTTGCGTTCAATCCTGAGTACGCAATCAATGGGGAGCAGGCGCTGCGAACAGCTACCACACCAGCCGACATCGTTCCAAGTCCAATAATGGCAATAACAACTCGAGTAGCACGTTGATACGTCCCTTGTTGGCTGGTTTTTGGCGAGGAAAGAAGCAATTCAGCTTCTTCGTCACTTGAGCCTGACGTCGTTGTCTCCCATCCTTCTTCTAGTGTATCTTCATGCTCTTTTCGGTCCTGAACTGCATTTTTGTTCAGGAATTTCACACTACGCGTCTCCAGAACCACAAATTTGGGCACTAAGCAGTTGGCCAGTAAGTGGGTCGGATTCCATTGTGATAAGTCCGTCCATTGTGCACACGTTCGCACAAACGCGAAGAAAGTCGCGACTAGCACCAAACCAGCACCGTTTATATACCCAGAGTTCACCTCCTCTTCTGAAATGGGGGCGTCTCCTAAGTGTTCTCGTTCTCTGATCATTGTAGCCAATAAACCGCTAGTGAACCTCATATCTCGGTGCACCACAAGCAGCAAGTCAGCGATAAAAGGACCCATTAAGGCCAAAAAGAGCACCCAGGACACACAAAACGTGGCTGTTCCTCCGAAGACGGGTGCAAACTTTTGCGTACACGTTGCGGTACGCTTCAGTGTGTCAAAAAGACACAAAAGAGCGGCAAAGTACGAAGTACAGACGAAATCCTCGAGGAATCCCAGTCCTAACGCTGCAGCCTTGACGCTGGCTGTATAATTGTCTGGACTGCTACTGTACTTGGTCACGAGCGCCTTGAGCGCCACGCAGCGACTGGCTGAGAAGTAGAAGAGCACAAATGTGTAGATGAAGAGCCAGCCAAGCCACGGGACGGAGTCCAACGCGTCCGTCTGGAAAATCTGCTGCCTCCTCCGTCGAGGATTCGTCTTGATCTCCGTCAAGTTTCGACTTCTCGTGTCGTCTTCTTCTTGGTCGAATGGCCGGCGACTCATAATTAAGAATATTTAATACTGAAACTAAGGAGAGGGACTTGTGGGCAAGACTGACTGTTGGCGAATGGCATTGCGAACGTCCGTAATGCAAGTTTTTCTGTCCACGAGAGACAGGTGGAGTTGCAGTACCTACAGTAAGGGATGGTACAGTCTCCGTATTTAATTACTGGTAACAATACGTTTTATTTTGCTTTGACAGGTAAGTTTGAAGTGTAATTTGGAGCCTTTTAAATATGATACCTGACTAAGATGATGTAATCAGATGGATGGATGATAATGCCTGGAACTGTACAATACCGTACTCTACTTATCAAACGGATGTGGTATCTACCGGTACCGCTGGTATACTGTAGCTCGCTCTTTTGATCCTGAATTATTCAACTTGAATACGATGGTTCAATTTTTCGGTGCAGTATTGGAAGGCCAACGTTTGTTTGGAACCCATGCGATCATCATCGGCGACGAATCGTCGCGTACGATCAGACGGCAGACTGCCGCAAAGCCGATGTGGGCCACTGGCTGTTTGACAGGTAAGTTTGAAGTGTAATTTGGAGCCTTTTAAATATGATACCTGACTAAGATGATGTAATCAGATGGATGGATGATAATGCCTGGAACTGTACAATACCGTACTCTACTTATCAAACGGATGTGGTATCTACCGGTACCGCTGGTATACTATTAATAGCTCGCTCTTTTGATCCTGAATTATTCAACTTGAATACGATGGTTCAATTTTTCGGTGCAGTATTGGAAGGCCAACGTTTGTTTGGAACCCATGCGATCATCATCGGCGACGAATCGTCGCGTACGATCAGACGGCAGACTGCCGCAAAGCCGATGTGGGCCACTGGCTGGGATATCTTGAAGATCGTACAAATCAGCAGATGATTCACCTGAAACGGGGTGTGAGGTACAAGTTGAGAATATAAATCGGGTGTAATGCATACCTGTCCTATTAATAAGCGAACGTCAATGTACCCGGGGTTTCATGCCTTCTGATTCACCCTCGAGTGGTGTCATATTGAACTTGAAGGGCTGATTAATTTTGGTGCTGTAGCCAAAAGTGAAGACCGACCGGATGAAATATTGTATCAAGGATGAAACGACAAAGCAGTCAGTTGCAGATCAACTTCAATAGGTACAATGGGGTTTTCTTAACTACACTTCAGTGACTCACTGGAATTTTTCTCACTCGGTGAGTGGAGTCTCGAAAGGCGAAGCTGCACACTAAATGTCAGCTCAGCAGCTATGGGAGGTACAGCTTTCTAGGTACGAAAACAATTCATAAAGTTGGACTTTGAGCTTTTCGGTATTTAAAAGCTACGGATAGCGCGCTGTGTGCTCGAAACAAGCACGTACCTCAGCAACATATACCGGTATCCACCGATTGCACCGTCAACAGAGATCTTTAGACCCTAATCAAACCAGCATGAAAGAAACAAACAAACCACGTATAAGAGACCATTTCACGATGTAACTTGGGTTTGGCTTCATGTCAATTGAATGGTGGTCCTAGGAAGTTTCTGTCCGTCAAAGGTGGTACGTTTACCCTTGGGATATTCTGGACGTAAAACCTCGGGACCTTTTTCGATGTTGTAATGGTCCAATTTTACTCGCGACGCATACGTCTTAAACCCTTCGGAGCTCGCAGTGCTGTTCATCATCTTATGGAAATAACCGTATGGCGTGCTCTCAAACTCGCCCTTAGACCAGAGTTTCACATCCAAGTTATCAGGTCGGCCAATATATTGCTGGTTCAATGTCGGCGTCTCTCCACCGCTTTCATTCGACATATTGGCTCCGTCTCGAGCGATTGTATCTTCTTCTTCACGGCGTCGAATGACTCGCTTCACTGGATCATTAACTTTTGCTCGATAACGTAGGAACTTCGCATCGTTCAGTGGGTTGTATTCACTCTCAATGATGATATCGCGGAAGAGTCCACCCTTTTTGTTGGTGATGTCAAGGAACTTCTGGTACGCGACGCTTTTCTCGGCACTGCGTTGCTTGCCGTCCATAGCCTGTACCTTGTTCAAGATCGGGTCGTTCAGCTTATGGTACACTTCCGTCGTCCAATCCTCATGCATCCGCGAAAACTGACGATTTTTTGCCTGATCTTGAAGCTCCAGCGTTTCATGGAGCTCCTTTGCTAGGACTTTCCCTTCCTACACAAATAAGTTAAAGTGTCAGTGAACAAAAAGAGTATTTTGGAAATGGTGCGTGTTTACCTCCACTTCTTGTTGAAGTTTGAGAAATTGGCCTTCCTTCTTGAGTTTCTGTCGCTGTATATTTTCTGCAATCGACTCTGCGAGCTTCTTCTCCATGGTTTCTTGCTCCTTCATGTAAAGCTCATGTTTCATTGTCATGCGTTTCTGAATAGCGATTAAAAGGGTAAAATAACAATATTTTCCGAGGATCTGGTACGATTGTAAGATTGAATCTTACCCTGTACGTCTCCTTCGATAGAGCTGAAGCTTTCAGTTTACTACTCGCATTTGTAGTTGGTGAGAGCGTTGAGCGCGATCTGGTAAGCACAGTCCAGTTAAACGGTCGTGTCTACCGTTCAGAGGCTAAATTCGACTCACTTTGATGATAGAGAAGAGTTACTCATCCTCGCATTTGTAGTCGGTGAGAGCGTTGAACGCGATCTGGTAAGCACAGTTCAGTAAAGCGGTCGTGTCTACCGTTCAGAGGCTAAATTCGACTCACTTTGATGATAGAGAAGAGTTACTCAGAACACTTTGACGAAGCTCCTCAAAGTGCTCGGAATTGTGCACACGGATGCTCATGATCAGCGAGTAATTGTCGTGCTCAGCTCGCGCTCAAACGGCCGAATGGTAAACAAACATGTCTTGTGCAGTTTGTTTCCGACCAGAACATAAGCTATTGATAAAGCAACAACTACCTATATTTGCACTACTACCATCGTTACAATGGAAAATAACTCGAAGAAGGTAGATAGGCATTGTACGACATTAGTTTGTTGCTTGTTTGATACCTCAGAATGGATAGAGTACCAAAAAACTGAATGGTAAATCACAGTCGATCAATGATAAATGAAAGCGTTGATGGATCCAGAAATCTTCACTGTCACCAACGTAGAACGCCCACGTTAAAGATAAACATGCAGCCCAGATTTGCTCCAATTGTACGGCTTCAGCGCTGATAGCACACCCAGATTCATCAATGTCATGCAAAAGCAAGATAATATCAGAACATGGTGCTATATCGAAGCTGATGTTGAAGCAGTATTTCTGTTTGAAGATTTTAGGCTGCTCTACTTTCAGTATTTTTTATTATTGGTCCGGACTTTGGTTGCAATATCAGCTCGTGCTCGAGGATCAGGAAGCGTCGGAGATTTCGTCGACATCGCGGTTAATCGTCGATTTTCCTTGTTAAGCTTTGTAGCAGTGCTTTTTGTACAGTTCAGTTTGGCAGTAGACGACAAGACACTAGACTTACTTCGATTTTGGGAACCGGAAACGAGCAGGGACTCTATTGTCAGAGCTTTGGCTCGCTCCAATGGAGTGGGTGTTTGTACTGGTGGAGCTTTTACAACATTCAATCATGGAACATTCGTGCGGGTCATAGCACCCGTAGTGTACAACATCAATGACTTCTCACAGAGAGGGGCTCGGCATCGCAAGCTCCATGGCACCATTCCGTAGACCACCATTATACGGTATGTGTAAACAACATTCCTAAGCGCTGTAAAGTTTTAATTTTCTATTGCGTTCCTAAAGAGTCGATCCCGTTGTGTAAGTTGGTGTAAGTGGAGCTCACAGTTTCGCTCTCCAAAGTCACACAATAACTACATTACTTTTAGACTCGTTCGTTGAATAATACCAGACGCCACAGCGGAAAAAAAAGTCATCGACATTATTGTCGATTCAATATCATTTCGACAATGAGCTCTTTTGTAGGCAAAATCAGATTCGTTGAGATTTGTTGGTGCTTTCTGAAGTAGAGCAGAATTAGAACCTTGGTCCACACGCGTGCATACAATAATTCCTTTACGAAAATTATACTTAAGTATTTAAAATTGTTTTTGCTTGCACTTTTTATGCTTTTTTAGTCCATCGTCACTTTTCATTACGTTCAGGGTGACGCGATCGTCATGCCGCTCCCCGCTCCGTGGCTGTCGTACAAGACACCAGAGGGCAAAGTAAGTCATCTCTCCATATTCCCCTACATCCGGCGCGCTCATTGATACCTCATTTATCCTCCACCTCCTTCAATTAACCGAATAAACCTCTTATCCCTGTACTTAGGAATACTACTACAACCCGCAGACCAAAGCGACAACCTGGACACGACCTTCAAGCTCCAGCTCCAGTAAGACGCCACCTAAGAGAGAACACCACAAAACCAGCAATTCTTCCACTCCAAGTCCGACACCTGCAAGCGGCGGAGGACGCGGTGGTTTATTGGCTCAAATCCAGCAGGGAGCTCAGCTCAAGAAGGTGAAAACAGTGGAGAAAACCTTATTCGCTGACCATCCTCCTAGTAGCGGCAATGCTCCTGCTATTACGTCATCCCCAGCCAGTGCTCCACCAATGGGAGGAGGTGGTGGAATGGGCTCCATGATGGCGGCTATCAAGTCTGGAGGGAACTTGAAAAAGACGCCAAGCTCAGGGATCACTCGAGAGAACAGTAATGGAGGAGCTTCTTCTTCTTCTGGTGGTGGAGGATTTGCAGAGATCATGCGGAAGAACCGAGAGGCGGCAGGTCGGAAAGGAAACTCAACCCTACCGACACACAGTACCAGCTCAGCACCGTCGACGCCGCGTCATACGCCATTAACAACGAGCTATGAGAGTGGCAACAGTAGCTCAGTGGATGCACGACTGGCAGCAATTGAGACTAAACTTGACAAGATCATGGCACACCTGGGCATTAATTGAGCAGGTTTCATAGCAAATACCCGCTAAAAAGAGGTACCAGCGTCTTAAAAATGGCTCTTTGGTGAGTAAATCGTTGTCAAGACAAGAGATTAATTTCTTCGTAGAGACACCGTTCAACTGGTGAGCAGTGTATTATTCTGTTTAGTCTAACGACCGCAAGTTAACCGAAATGCATGGCCATTTCTGCGAGTGTCATGCTTTTCTTCTTCTGCTTCTTCTTGCCATTGCTGCGGCCTCCGTTGGGGGTGCTGGAAACGCGGTTGTGAGCAATAGCCTGCACTTGATCATCCCATGTGGCACGCGTCACAGGCTGTACGCCGATAGGTTTTGAGGCTTTCGGAAGCTCGGGAAAGTCGCTCTTTGCCGTCTTAAAAGCAGGAGCGGGGGGAGGTGGTATGTATTGACTCACTACAGGAGTCGGAGTCGATGAATAAGCCGAAGCTAAGCTTTCGGAAGCTCGGGAAAGTCGCTCTTTGCCGTCTTAAAAGCAGGCGCGGGGGGAGGTGGTATGTATTGACTCACTACAGGAGTCGGAGTCGATGAATAAGCCGAAGCTGCAGCGCTGTATCCTGACGACGTCGAGGAGGATGACGCTACACTGAGACTAGCAAAGGCTTCAATAGGAGCACTTTGAAGCTTCGTACTTGTAGGTGTACGGCCCAGTGCAGGATACGCAGATGCACTTGAAGCAGCAGGCGGCGGTGCTTGCCAGTTACCAGAAGAACTCCATTGTGTGGTCGGCTGCTCGTCTCGTCCTACCATTGAGCGCAAATTCGTGTTGTGCACGATTGCAGCGGGTTTGCGTCCATTTGTACTTCTTACACCACTCTCCTTCATAGCATTACCCCATCCAGACTGCGAAGGAGCCGGCGGCTGACGCTGCTGGTTCTTGTGACGTGGTGTTGACTTCTGCTCTAGTTCTGCTTTAGGCTGCTTAGTGGACTTCTTGTTACGCTTAGACGTGGACTCCTGGAATCCCTGAGCTTTCGTCATTTGCTTGTTCACCTGCTTATGAAACGCGAAGAAAGTGTCGACCTGCTCCTTATCAGGCGACAGCCGCATCAACGGGAGAAAAAGCTGCGAGAAATCTGCAGGCGTGAACTGATCGCGCATCTTAGTGTAGAAATCCGGGACCTCCATTTCACCCAAACGAAAGCGCTTGCAGTCCTCACGGAACACCTCGTACTTCGCGTCACTACCCAACACCTGACGGATCTTGAGTACAACCGCTGTCTTGGACGGCGTTGGACCCACTGGCTCGTCATCTTCCGATTCGGACTCTTCTACCTCAATTACAGGCGCGGGAGTAGCGAGCTTCTCTTCCAAGCCACCGCCTGACTTCCACCCTTTCTTTCTTCCTTTGTTGTTCTTCCTGGCGGGTCTCACTACTCGTAGCAGCGGGTGGTTGGCACCAAGCACAGCCGCAGCAGACGCCATGTCCGGGTTCTCATACTGCCATCCATTCGTATCCAAGTGCGCACGAAGAGCTGCAGATGGCGGCGGCGCGAGCGCATTACGGAACGTCGAGTTGCCACCAGCTCGATTGGAAGTGGCGCTCAAGCCTAAAGCCGGGAAATCCTCTGTGCGCGGCCGGCGAGTGGCCGTCTGGTTCTCCCAGAGCGAAAAGGATGGACCTGCAGCAGCACTATCCGAGCCAGAAAGCGACGGGAAGTCGGCTACATTAATCGTATTGGTGCCGGACGACTGCTGATCGAACCTCCTTGGGTCTTCAAAGTCGTCTTCATCTCCCTGTGAAGCTCGTCGCACTGTAAAGTGCACGTCGATCTTGCGGCTGCTCTTAATGTGGGGATGGTCTACAGCCTGATGTCCTTGCAGGTCCAAATGGGACTTAAAGACGACGAATTTCTTAGCGAGACACTCACGCTCTTCGCATAGGAAATGATCGGCTCGGAAATGGTTCTGCAGGTCGTTGTAGTCCTTGTAGTATCTGTTCTGAACGTGAAGCTGGTAGAGACAGATATCACACTCAAAGTGGTTCTTCCTTAAGTGGTCGTACAACTCCGTAGTGGAATAAAACCTCGAGAAGCAAAAATCGCACCTCGGATGGCCCATAAAACCTTCGTGCGGATTGCCCTTGTTGTTATGTTTCTTGAGTTGTTCTTTGGAGAAAAGCTCCAATTCTTCGATAAAGACCTTCTTGTTCTCTATACAAATGCTGCAGTATTGTAGACCATGTACGTCCAGCACGTGTGTACGTAGCGCTGCCACTGTAGCGAATTTCTTGCCGCATTTCTTGCACAAAGGGTCTCGCAGCTTGCGAATGCGCTTAGCGTAGTCGTCTTTCAAGAAAAACATGGTCGACGCCTCGTCAAACACGTGCTTGGGGCCGATGTTGTCTCCCCAGTCCTGAAATGACTCGAAGCTCTCGTCCTCACGCTCGATGCAGATGACGCGCGGCATTTCCGTCTTACACACGACGCAGGCCGTTTGACCCAGTAACTGACGTAATCGTAGAGCGCAAATACTGCAGCAGCCTTGGTGGTTGCACACACCGACTGTGTTGAATACGTAATCGTAGAGCGCAAATACTGCAGCAGCCTTGGTGGTTGCACACACCGACTGTGTTGAACCGCAACTCGTTGTCGATAACATTGCAGCATAACACGCAGGACACCGACTCGGCCATGACGACGGACGTTTCTTTGACGTTGGTGGCCCTGGACGGAAGATTTAGGAATGAGACGCTGACGTAGCATAGGGAGTTGTGTATCTGTACACAATGGGGTGTGTAAATGGTGGAGACCAACACTCACGATATATAGATTTCGACAGGAATATTTATGAACAATCATATAATGAAATAGAGGGTCCAAAAGGCATGAATTTGGCAGCATAAGAGGGCTTAAGCCCTTGTTCAAGTACCAAGCTCGCATCAGCCCGAAATTGAGTACCCGTGGGCTGCCCATATTTTAACATTGGTAGCTTCGAGTGGCCGTACCCGCCCATACATCTGGCTCGGGTACCCAGGCCCACCCGGACATATTTTGCTGTTGTGGCCGTACCCGCCCATACATCTGGCTCGGGTACCCAGGCCCACCCGGACATATTTTGCTGTTTAGGAAAACTGTTTTTTCCTGGAATTTTATTTATTGTATTAAAAAAATATATTGTAAAAGCATAGCGTTCAGGAACTGCATGCAACGACGCTAACCGCCGCTTCCAACCTATATACTTAAGCATGATGTTGGCGGTGCACAGCAAAACTTCAGCGCTGGAACGTACAACCATGATGTCGTCCACTCGTTCCGGATCGATCGAGTTCCTCTTCTTTGATACTAGTACTGTGTTTCCTGCATCAGAAAACACACTCTCGGACATTGCGCTTGATGCTGGGATGCAGTGGATGCATCGGACAACCTTTGCCAAGATTGGAAGTCCTCAATTAATCGCAGTTGCTTCACTGATTTGTTTCCACCACGAGAGTAAGCTAAATTCTTCTTTATCTTTATCGTGTTTTATAGTTTCATTGCCCAGTAATGCTGAAGTTCGTTTGCATCTTCATTCGTCTCCGTTTCAGTGCCTTCAGAATATTCATCGGAAGACCATAAATCTACAGCATTTTTCATTCGTCTCCGTTTCAGTGCCTTCAGAATATTCATCGGAAGACCATAAATCTACAGCATTTGAGGTTGATTTGCGCCTTTTCGCTGCTCTTTTTGAAGACCTTGCACCCATAGGTGTTTGGCCGCGGCCCACTGATTTTATTTGATCGATCATGTCTTTAATCCCTCGCTTACCTGCAATTATTTCATCGTTCGATGCACCAAATTTCGAAAGCCTATTCTTTTGACGAGGGTCAAGAACAGGGATCGACGGTACTGAATACTTTCAGTACCGGGAAAATGAGACCTGTCATTAAGTTCTGTTCTTTTTGGCATTTAAAGTATTTCTATAGAGAGGTAGGTTTCTTTGACCCATTTCAGCCTAAAGTAGAATCTACGGTAGATGTCTCTTGACCGCTCATTCGGCAGGCGCAGATGGAAGTAACTGGATGCCTGAGGGTCAGTCATGACTATGGTCTCGTAGTCATGGTGAGCAGCCTTCACATGCTTCACTAGGTTTGTATGCCCGTCACCATTCTGAGTGTACGGCTTCTTGGAGGTCGGACAATGGATACACTTGTGGTGCCCTGCACCGAGGTTCTAAAAAAGACCTCCGCAATTCGCTCATTGCTCACAACCATTGTAGTTTCCGTAATGAACCCACGAAGATCCCTTCCGCTTTATCTTGTGATCATCCTAAACCACACACGTATTTTTGGTATTTCTGTCAAAAAAGTAAATAAATACTGTTCTGGTACTGGTATTTATTTGAAACTGGTACTGCACATCGTCGATCCCTGGTCAAGAAGCGCTGCCATTAAATGAACAGAGTTTACCTGTCACTTTCTGCTCGAATAGGATTGCATAGCTTCTCTAAAATTTACCATCATTCCAGAATCGGGTTTTTATTAATATAATGGTCCCATCCACTTCAGTCTCGTAAGCTTCGGATCTGACCTGCAGCTCTTGACATATACAATATCTCTCATACAGTACGAAATGCAGTGTAGGTCTCTTCCAACTCTCTAATTTCAACGTTGCTTCCTCAAAGCTTCTCAAAAATCGAATTAATTCGACTAAAAGTTCTCTGTCAATATTAGCCACGTAAAGCAAATGATTTCTTTGAGATAACAAAGCCGTGAAATGATCGTAGATGCGTTGAACACTATCGAGAAGCGTAAGTAATGAATTCTATCTCGTTACGTTTTCCTATTTTAATGTTTTTGGCAGTAAATGCTGCTGCTTGACGTATCGCACAAGTGATTTGCAGTTATCGATCAAATCGAAAATCTCTTTAACGTCATCATCTTCAAATTGATAGAAAGGATTAGACCGAACACCACTGCCCTGAACAGTTGTTTTATTGAGTGCAGTAGTTAAAATAGTTGCAATTTTGTGATCTGCGCAAGGTATCCAATTGTATGCAGATCGTATGCTGCTACGTGCACTCATACTTGAGCCACTGTCGCTCACCGTCGTACATAAAGTCTTATTATTTACACCAAATCGCTGTAGAACTACCAAACGCTTTCAATACTTCGGTAGCAGTATGAGATTCGGACTTCATCTCCCTAGTCCGTAGAGTCCTCGCGTGTAGACGAAAATCTTTGTCAATTAAATGGATAGTTACAGCCATGTACGTAGGTTTTAACCGAGTCTGTCCAGAGGTCGGTCGTACATCCCGCATGCAACCCTTCTTCAAAATGTTTCCGACTCAATTCGGTAAGTTGAGCGCGCACAGTCGTAGCAAGCTCTTGTGTGTACTAACTAACTGTATTGCCACATGGAAGGAGAGCTTTGGCATCGATTCTGCCTCCATGGCGAGCTCCGGCTTGAATGAGCTCAGCCGCAAAATATTCAAATTCTTTCCCGCTGAATATCGGTGCGCTGGCACCCTGGCAGCGTTTTCTCCATTCATCAGATTGCGGGGCCTCGTCTTGTCCAAGTGTGACCTAGCAAGGAAAAGTGCCCACAAATAATTAAAACAGGAAAGCAGAGACGAAACGCGCTCAAATGGAAGGCTCCCTCAACGTGCAGAACTCTTCGCTAACCTGGGACCCGCTTACGCCCGCCGAACTGATGGAAACTCAGCACCCGCCATCTCAAGTAGAAAGTACTGTGGCATCATGCGAGATGCCATCAGGGTCGTTGGACTACAGTAGTAGCAGCATCATAGTGCCGCGTCAGGCTCAGGGGGGGTCGTGTCGCTCATGACCAGCTCTGTTGAAGAGACTAATGAGAAGGAGCACATCAAGACTCGCGCTTCAAAGGGCAAGCAAAAGACATGAGTCACCTAGAATAATTAGCAGGTTATGAAGTACTGCGCAGCTTACGATCACTTTACAAATACGTGACGACGACTTCTGCTCTAACTTGCCCAGAAGAACTCTAAAACGATTTTTGAATCGTCCAAAGGCGCACTTGACTACAATACGAGTACGAGAATGCAGCTTGTTGTACAGTCGCTTGCGTGGGTCTTCCACAGCTTTGGCAACAGTATGCATGGTTACCTTTTCTTCACACCAGAGCCGTTCCACAATGACTGGTCGTTGTTGGAGCCTGCTCGAATGGATAATGAACCAAAGTAACCACGATGATCCACAATGGCTTGTACGATGACTGCGGGGAAGTTTTTGCGGCAGTACCACCCCTCAAAATCGTGAGGACGCGGGATTTTCACCTACGTTCCGTCGACAGCCCCGACGACATCAGGAAAACCCCGGTTTTTTTTCAAAGCCTCGCTCGATACCAGGAAGATCGCTGGGCTGTCCCATCACAACATACGTAGAGGCTAAACTACTTAGCACGTCTAACGTCTGGTTATATATACAACTGCTCGTGGTCTTGAAATTCCAAATTTAGATGCAGCTGCATCCATGGTGCATCCTTGAGCTAAGTAGATAACAGTCAGAGCTACTATCTTGATCAGTCTGGTACGGCTGTTAGCTCCAGGTAGCCGAGGGCTGGCGTCGCGGACAATCTTGTAGATTCGAAGGAACGAAGACTTTTCCATCCTAAGCTTCTTGTGAAACCAATAGGTACGTGGTACCTGCATAGCTTGCTAAAACGTTCGATTTTGAAACGTAGAGGTACTAGTCGGCGAGGCACGAATGTTGCGCTTGTCTGATGCAGCAATGGAGATGCATGAACCCACTAGTAATTATAGCGATGACTGCTACTGTCTCGTCATCCATGGCACATGTGTGCTGTGGCTGGCATAGCTCGTTTTAGTGTACTCAAAACTGGTGTTCCGGAATGAGAACCAGTCCAAATCGGTACATTGTATCACTTTCTACTGATCAATTATATTCCTAGAATTAGAGCTCAGAACTTGTGCTGGCACTTAAACAAGCAGTTCAAAACGACACGAAAATCTGATGAAAAACTGATAAGTTCTGATCATTTTTCGCAAAGTTCGTTTCGTCGTCGTCTTTGGAGACGATACTTTGCGTTGCTGCTCTTCAGCACGAAACGGAATCAGACATAATTTCGGAATAGAGAAAAATACAAAATGAGTTGCTGTGCCAGTTTCGTATTCGTTGTAGGTGCTTACGCGTCAACTGAGCTCTCGTTCTGAAGTCGTGAAACGAATATTTTTTCGTTGTGACATTCGTTTTGGTACTGCAGCTTAAGCGCTATATTGTCGACGGCGTGAATGTTAGAGAGGGTTCGCAGGCAAGATCCGTACCCGTATCCGCACCTTATGGATCAGGGTACGGATGTCTTTTTTAATTCTAGCACATAAGCAATCCGCAAATACCGAGAGTAATTTCCAAAACTATTAGGAGCGGAAGCTGTTTGGTCGTCAGCAGAATGATTATGAAAACGACGGATGAGGCAGACTGCGTCTTGCTGGCTTTGCTTTGACTTCATTTTGGTGAGCAAATACAGGTTTGATGATGACGTTAGACATCTAACATATTTGGTGTTATTTGGTTAGGCGGTTGGACCTTGGTCGAATTTGAAACATACACAACATACTATGAGAAGAAGCAATACGCCAAGACGTTCGTCCCTTGGGCGTAGATTTATGTTCGCACGGAACGTCGTGTATACGCAACGATTTTTCGAACGGTACGATCATATGCATCTCATTTTTTGGTATTGATATCGTGTTGGCATTTGGAAGTGTGGCCGTGCATTCGGTAGCTACCCTCATCTGACAAGAAAATGTGCTGCAGCAGATAAAGTTCGTCTTCTTTCTGAAAATGCCTTCTACGATGATCACATTGCAGTGAATATCAAGTACCTGAATAAAGCTCGCTCTGAGTAGCAATTTAAAGTCATTTCTCGGCTCGTGTTAGAGTATTGGCGGAGCAGAGGGGAGGTTGACTACGCGCACTGGTTTAAGGAAGCTTACTTAGGTGTCAAGTGGATGCTCTGGTACTACCAAGCAGTGATTGCAGGTGTTACGCCTACACAGAATGCACATGAATCCCACCACAAATGCATTAAGACTGCTTGCGTTGCATGTCTTCGCCTAAAGGATGGAATTCCCAGCATTTTATTTCACGAGGCATCCCAGCCACCGCAAACATATATACCACTTCTGTGAAGGTACGCTGCGCGCTACACAGCATCCTGAATATAAATGTGTGACCAACATACAAGTATACGTGCTGGGGCTGCAAGGTCCACACTACAGCGAGGCCGTTGCAAATACTAAGCGATGCTGGACAACAAGAAAAAAATACAACAGACTCAAAAAGCCACGTACTGATCATCCGGACGAAGCTGTCGTCTAAAATATTCGACCAGTACCATTTCCTAATCTTGTCAAAAGTTGTGGGTTGCATAAACATTTTTCCAAAGTTGCTATTGACGCTCGTCATGATTTCGGACTACGCGCTTTGTTCACACGCTGTGTAAGTACGTACTTGATGAACAACTTCTATATTGCACGTCCTTAATAAGATTCCTTTTTGTTTTGTCCTCGATGCACCTCCAAAAAATCTCGATAATATGCCCGTCCCGCGAATCACCAGGAAGCAGCTTGTCAACGATCTAATGCCATGAACAAGTACTATCGTCTACGTAGTGGCTGGTCAAATGCTCGTCTATATTGCGAACTCTGAGTATGGAATCGATAGGGTTGAGTATTCATATTGATTCAACGGACTGGTGAACAAGTGAATTTGAATTGCACATTCAGTTCCGAGTCACAAATCAATCTAAATACTCAATCTCCAAAAGAGAGTGACTATCAATCCTTGGCAGGACCCGGTAAAAAAGTATTGTAATTGTCAACGCATTGGTACTGTGCCGGAACAATATTGATTGGAGCCTCTCTAAAAATTTCCATTGGATATTGTTACCTACCAGTTCATTCCAGAATAATAGGTATCTACCAAACAGGACGCGAAACTAAGCTCAATTCGTAACATATACAGAGTAGACTAGTACCAAAAGACGTAGCTCGTCGCACCATTCGTTTAAAGTGTTCAGATTTTCAAGGAACCATGTTTGGCGCCAAACCGACCACCTCGCCGTGCTTTCGCTGTCAAAAGGAACGGCTCATTAAACATTTCGCCCCCCGCTTAAGTGCCTCTCGATTAATCCGCCTGCTTGCTGCCGCAATGACTGCCACCAAGCCATGTCCCTGACGCCCGCGGTGCCGCTGAACACGACGGCGCCGACCACGACCCCGATCTCCATCATGCTACCGACGGCGACGACGCTGAACACAACGCTGTAGTCCATGAGGCTGGACACGACGCTGGCGGCAACGGAGCTCCCAGACAGGATGTCGGCCTCGACGACGCATTCTGAATGCTGCGTTCGTCATCTCCAGGGCTGCATGGACTTGTTTGTCCAAGCCGACATTGACAACGCCTTCAAGCCACCTCACATGCGTAAACAGCGGCTTGAGCGGGAGGGAAGACCCCACGTTCGGGTCTCTTGCTGGCCGACTACAACCGATATCATCTTGGCTTCATCCCCAGCACACCCTACTAGAGTTAAATAATTCTAAGTAGGAGACGTATTATTCTGGAACAGTAGAAAAGGGTCTAGAGACCTACTATTCTGGAATGGGGTGGTATTGTATAGATGGCGACGCAGATGGGCCGTTTGCTAAATGTTGTCACACTCCTCATCGGTATTGACGTCATTTTCGTTCGCCTTATTAACAGCGTTTGATGGGACTTCATTGGTGACAAGGTCCCAGTTCATCCTAAGAAACAGGATTGTCTAAGTTTTCCGAGCTCATGCTCTGCACAAATATCCCAGTGTACATTTCATAAGCAAAAAGAATCCACCTCGACGGACGTGGATGGCAACCAATATATGTCAATATACAGCGACTCGTTTTCTACGCGCGCTTTCGCGCTGGCTAATATCGACGCTTTAACCTCGACCGGCGTCCTCGGTGTTTTGGCTGTGTTGTCATACTCATTGGTCAAGGTGTTTTCGCGTGACGTAACAGCCTCCGTGATACCGGTATCTGAAGCTCGGTTCCGTTTTTTTCTTTGAGGAAGTCGCTTGTGCCTGACGGCCAAATCTGACAGCTGTCAAGACGTCGAAGAAGACGTATGACAGACGCACTTTCCTGCTCAGATAGCTCGTGCTCGCGGTTCTTCGTGATACCAAAGACGACGAGATATAAATATATCTCAAAATTGCAACTAATTGAAGATCCTACCGTGTCTCACATGTAGAGTGCTGCGTATGAGCTACATCCTATTATCAACCAATCATTAAGCATTCTGGCCAACCACGAGAGATCGCATGAGAGACTCACACCTATATTATATCGGTTACCGGGAATTTGTACCCTAAGGGCATAACATAGGTTATGCGGTATGAGCTACATCCTATTATCAACCAATCATTAAGCATTCTGGCCAACCACGAGAGATCACATGAGAGACTCACACCTATATTATATCGGTTACCGGGAATTTGTACCCTAAGGGTGAACCACCAGTTTCAATGACCCGGCAGCGCCCCAGCGGAAGACCAAGTCGCGGTGGCGCAGGCCGACATGACCAGCAGTACAAGCTCAAAGCAGAGTCTGTCCAGAAGAAGGTATTCAAATTGAAGAAACATGATCGCACAAAAAATTGTCGCTGGGTGCAGTCGTGGAACCAACTCTCCACGGACACGATTACGAACGGTTTAGACCCAGTGGGCTGTTGCAAAACCCCAACTGCATCGCTTCGGCAGATCTTATTGCAGACTTGAAGAAACTATCGCTGGTTGAAGGCCCCGCCGTAAGCAAAGAGCAGGACTTCGAGCTTGGCGACATCGCAGAGGAAGCTGTCGTTTGACTAAATAACAAAATAGGTATTGTTGCTCTTTTTTGGGTGTCACAGTTTTTTGGGGGGGAGACTAGGAATGTTCCCTAAACCTGTGACATGTGGCGTAGCTCTCTACATGCGAAATACGGTATTAGTATTGATAAAATATTGATTGAGATGACATCTTCATAAGCAATCCATATTCAATTTACGTTGCCCGACCCCTGATACGGACTTAGAGGTGACGAATCCACCGGGGATGTTCTCGGAACGTCTCGTCCACGCCTCGATGGTACACACTCAGTTAGCGCTGGACTTCGCTCACAGAGTGATCAAGGCGATGTTCGGCCTCAGTCAGGTCCCGGGCAGAACTCCGTCGTAACTTGCTCACTCCGTCACTAGCCGAGCGCTCCGTCTCCTTCAGGTGTCGTTCCTCCTCCTGCTGTAGTCTCGCATCACGACCAGAGACTTACTCTGCTCGTCGAGCAGTCTCTGGAAAGTCGACACCGCGTCCGAAAGGCGGTCGGGCTCAGCCCTCGAAAACCGGGAATGGCGCGTCGTCCGGTCATAGACCTCTCCGTCGTCCTTCACCTCTAAGGGGTAATGATGGCGAGCCACACTTTCACGTGGAGAAGTTGGTGGGCAACGTAGACGCGCGGACGCCGACCAATTTCTGGAGAAGTGGCGCGGCTATCCGTCCTCCGAGAATACGTGGGAGCAGGAAAGCCTCCTCGTTGAGGACTGCGCCGAACTCATGACCGTTTATAGGCGCTCCCACGGAGCCGGTCGGTGTTAACTTGCCCTAGAGCACTGTGGGGTTCTATGGACTGGGGCTGTCTTGATTTCTGCACCTTCGAAATCACCTCTTCGAGGACAACTTGTGGAGTGGGGATAAACCGAGGGTCATTACGTTGATACCAACGGCCAGCAGCTATCGACTTCGTGGCGCGAAAGCGAAGTCTCCTCGGGCCAGCCAGTCAAGTCGATGCGACGACTTCAGAAACTCGGATAAGGGATACCCCCAAATGTTGGAGCCACCCCTCGAACTGGTGTTCGAAATCGTCACGATGACTCGGGGTTTACTCGACGAGGACCACTGAACACTACTCACAACTCACAACTGGGCACGGGTTTGCCAGGTTGACGGCTGAGCCGAGGTATGAGTCATACTCCTTAGGAGTCCACACCCTAGCTGGTCTCGGGTTCGCGGAGCCGTCGACTCATGTTCTCGCTTGTGATTCCGTTCCATGGAAGTTCGAGGAATGTCAGGTCGCTCAGTCACCTGCCTTCGACTTCCAGGGTGGAGGTGGCTGAGGTCAACACCCTCCTCCTCACCCCGCTGGATACTATCATAGTCATGGGTGCTGGAGCGGCCGGTTTGGCTGGGGCAGCGTCCTTCCCTTGGAGTAGTGCTTCTCGCGCAGTGTCCGCATTGCTGTTCTTTCGCGCGACAGCAGTCTGACTGCGAGGTGTGGCCGGACTTCCGGAATGTACAGCTCGTTGCTGCTCTGTAAGCTGCGCAGAAGCGGCCTCCGACTTCATCAACCGGATTCTTGGCAGACCCTTCGAGTGTCGGAGTGGAGATGTCTTTCTCATCATTCGGCGTTGTCTCGTCCTTCTTCGCCGTCCCAAGCTCGGCTGGAGGCTTGCGCTCAGATGCCTCCGATTCGTCCTCAGACTCGTAGATCGTCTGTGGGTCAGCGCCGTAGTTATCGGCGAACCCGGTCTCGCTATCCGACTTGAGTGGGTCCTGGAACAGGCCAGGAGATCCATGATTCTGGGAGTTGGCATGCTCATAAGAGAAGTGCTTGTAGTCCTTCGACTTTGAGGCTTTGGACTTCTTCACGCTGGCCTTTGACCTGGCCCTTTTCGTCTTAGGCGTTGCATTTCCCGTGGTGAGCGTCTTGCTACGAGTCTTCTCGGCGTCAGCTGCCGCTGGTTTCGCAGTTACTTCGGCGGTCCGCTGGACCTTAGCAGGCGTCTTCGAAGTTTCCTTGGACGCGCTCTTGGGGCTCGCGGTCGTGACAGGTGTCTTTGTGGTTTTGGAGGCGCTCGTAGAGCTCGTGATTGCGGCAGGCTCCTCGGCGGCTTTCTTGTGTGCGCACTCCGGGCTGGTCGTTGTGGCAAGGTTCTTCTGGGCTTTCTCGGATGTGCCCTTAGGGCTGGCGTCTGTGGCAGGCGTCATGTTTGTTATCGAGGAGTTGACGGCTTCTTGGCGGGGGCCATGCCCGTTGGAACTACTTGAGTTCTTGGCGGAGGATTTAAGAATGAGGTTGGACCTCGAAATGCAGTACCGGGTGCGCGTGTTTCGCTGAATTCCCCCTCCCAGAACTTTCCGTCTAAACAGTGTCTTCCGTTTGGGTGTAATGGGGCCTGGCCCAGATATGTGGATTGTGACCAATCTGGTGTATCCACATATTGAGGTTTTCACCTCATAGGTTACAACCTTATTCTGGAGTGGTCGCCTCAAAGTTGATGTGACACACATCGCCTTGCATTAGTACGGTTCGTACTTATGGAAGACTCATGCATTAAGGGACTGGTGATTATATAGGGTGCTTTATTTAGACAGTCTTACAGTCCTTAAACTTTATCGCAAAATCAATATACTCAGTTTAAATCTAACCTACAAGTGTGCAAAATAATTAGGAGGGGCTCCTAATTAGCTAAAAGAAAGCAAGGCTTTCTTCGGCTATCTACGGACAGAGACGCAGGGCGTCTGTCAAGGTTATATCTACGCTTCCTCAAGCTAAGGATCGATGGCCCCCGTCACAGTTCTGGTGGCCTCATACGTCCTGGTGGCCACGAAGATCATGGTAAACCACGTACGTCCTGGTGGTCACGTGCGTCCTTATGATTGTGTTTTCATATATTATTACTATTCAGAATCCCATTTCAAGAATTTCTCAGTTGCCGTAAAAGACTGTGGAGAATACTCATTTGATGATTCCCAAACCTGCCTCTTTAACTTTAAAGGGCAGGTTTTTGAAAATACCCCTGAAAAAACAGTGGCGGGATCAAAACAATTGAGAGAATATTTTAAAATCCCACGTTGCTTTTATAGTGATAACGTAACCGGCTTGCCCCGCATCTTGCACTACATGGTCAAACAGATACCGCGCGCATTGCGCATAGTAAATTACAATGTAACGGACGAATGGTAAGTCAGAAGTCACACCGTCTACGACTTCAACGATTTGAGGTTTTGTGTACACTATACGTCGGGTCTTAAGAGCGCGGGGATGATCACTTGAATACAAACAACTAACACTAGCACTGCAAATGAAGAGTATCGTGGGACGTTTTAATCTTGCTTTCATGTATATCAGGCTCTCATATATTAGTGCTTACTCACCAATAAGTATTTCTTATCACCAATTATTTTGTAGCAATTGTTTCTGCAACGAATACGGTTGGCAAAGCGAACCTGGCTGGAAATACTAAACCGGTTGTGGACCTTAGTTGTACCAGAAACTATGTTACGTGCGACCTATAACATCAAAAACATCCAATGTACCCAACAAACAAAAGTCAAAGAGAGGTAAATATAAACCCAAATCTGCGTAGTACATTAAGCCGAGGGGGGGGGTCTGTTGAACGAAGCCATGACGATACAAAACGGCACAGGAGGCGGAGTAGAGATCTGTACGACATTTTCTACTGCTTGTATAATCTGCTATCCGATCACATATAGTTAAGTCGAGTCATCCTGGTAGTTGTGTGTGCTTGATCGGAGCCCTCATGCGGCTATAACCTGGGGAGTACTTCTGACATCCTGATAGTCCACGCTACATGTAACGTTTTTCGGACCCATTATAGGCAACAATGACTTCTTCGTGAGCTCTCCAATTGAACAAAGTACGACGAGGACGACATTCATTTTGGCAGCCGCACGATCACTCATTCCCGCCGATTTTGTTAGTATGTTCCGCTTAATCCGGAAAATTAGTGGTTTCGACGTATTAGTCATGCGTAATCAATGCCAGGTACCGAAGGATCCGAGCTTTACTCCCGAGCGGAAGCCTAGCTCATGGCGGGGAACCGCCAAACCCCAGTTGGTGCGGAGCACCCTGCTGAGGAAGAACTGAATTCTGTTGAGCCTAAGAGAGAAGTTTGACAGGGCTTAGCCCCGATGAGCACAGTGCTCTATAATCTAGAACGGAAATTGAAGCCGGGCTGCTGCTTATAGAAGCAACCGTGAAGGGCTTTATGAGAGAGAAGTTTGACAGGGCTTAGCCCCGATGAGCACAGTGCTCTATAATCTAGAACGGAAATTCAAGCCGGGCTGCTGCTTATAGAAGCAACCGTGAAGGGCTTTATAAAGCCATGGAAGATCCTCATCGGCTCTGGCGCGTCGGGTAACTATGCTTGGCGCTGGACTATGGGGTATAGTCAGCTATACGCTGAAGCGCTAATAGCGCGTACTCATAACAATGTCACGGTTCGTCTAGCGACGGACACACGTGTCACGGTTCCCAAGGTTCCTGCGAACCTGGGCGTGAAGATTCTAGTGGCAATCCGGACGTAGGCCTTCAGTGCTTCCGACCACGTAGCATCTACGTACGCACAATCGCTGCTCAGCAGCCTGAAACTCGACTTCTTCATTTCCCGCGTCAGCATAGCTGAGATCCATAGACTTAGGACCATTGGAAGAGCCCGAGGTTCCTGCCGAGCTGGCTTGGGAAGCGTTGGCGCCCCATCGAGCCGAACTTTAATTGAACTCGCATTTTACGCTACGTTTTCAGCTTTTCGAAAGAGGCAGGGTGAACACGAAACATTCCGTTTTGACCATGCCAGTGCGCAGATCATAAGGATAGCCACGGGTTCCATCCGATGACTGGCGCGACATCGAAGACGCCGCATCATCAGTCATTTTCTGTTGAATGTGCTCGAGAAGAGCATTTCCGTAGTTAGAGAAAGCCTCTAAATGCGTTTTCACAGCATCAGGCCCTTGCGAAGCAAAATGAGTCACACCTTCTGGACCAACCAAATACATCAGTTTGTTAAGCCCGTCTTGTTGGCTCGGGGATAAGTGAGCAAAGTGATCCATTTTTCACAGAGGATAGTCGTAAGACTCAGGTGTATATTAGTCTACAAGTGCTACCAAGACATTAAGGAGTAAGAGCTGGGGATGCGCCGCCTCGAGCTTGAAGAAGGTGCCTCTACTGTGAGCAAAACCGGCGCGAGGAGGACCACAAGAAGTGCATTCGTCTCGCGGAAATGGAGCGAGAGGAGTCTTTGGCAATGTCTACCACGTTTATGAACAGGGGAAAAGACATTGGATAAATGTAAGAGATCATGCTAAATACTCTGCCAGCTCTGGTGGAGTTAGCTCGAAGTATTCTGAGACCTGGTTGCCACGGTAGTAGTAGCAGTGATAATTAGTGAGCAGCATATAAATCAACTTGCCTACTGGAGATAACAGGATATTGTCGATATACGCCCAGAGGGTCTTCATTCTACCAAACGGCCATTCCACCGCCTCACGCACGCACTCATAGCTGAGCTCATTTAAAAGGGATAAATTATGTGCGTACACACGCCGTAAGCCGGATTCTCATACACAAACTTGTCTAGAAAAACGTCCGCATGCTCTGCAAAATTTTCACGTAAACCACTCATGCGCAGCATGGTCGAATTGTGTGTTCTGGGTAAAATGAGCACACAGCCCATCATACACAGTTACACATTGGAAGCTCAAATCTCTGCAAAATTTTCACGTAAACCACTCATGCGCAGCATGGTCGAATTGTGTGTTCTGGGTAAATGAGCACACAGCCCATCATACACAGTTACACATTGGAAGCTCAAACAGTGACACGTTTGTGGCCACTGTAAATCTGCTTTTGCAAAATTGTTTTTTTTCAGAAATGTGGCATGTCGCGATTTTCGTTCCATCAAAAAATCTGAACACACCAGGCACCGCGCCTCCACGCCGTAGCACGGCTTGAGCATATTGGTTGAGACGACCGCGAAGCATCCCAAGCGGCTAAAAGGGATGGTGATTCCAGTGATCGTAAATAATTCCGATTTTGGTCAAAACCATTCGACATAGAGACGGCACAGACCGACCAAAAATGCGTATCTGCGTTGCGAAGCGGACAGGATACGCAAGACGGTAAAGCGCTATCGCGATGGTTACAATTTCAAGGCACTTGTAACGCGCGGAGGCTTTAATAGTGTCAGTTAACAACAAATGTATAGTTAAATTATCGAGCCCAGTTCGATTAAAACGAAACGCGAGGTTCAACGTGTGTCGGAAAATCATCTAGTGACAGTCAATTCTCGGGAATGAGCGGGCGCTCGACAATGAAAAATGACGCACACGCTGCGAAGAACATGCTGCGCTTCTTTCGGCGTCGGTAGGTTCCATCCGTGACTCCAAGGATACCATCCGCGCTCTGCTCAGAATGTGCTTTGAGAACATTCCAAGAAATGGCACGTGATGTCAGTATTGTACTACTTACCTGACAAGAACAACTCGTTCGTCGTCGTGCACAAGTGAGCAGACGTCCACTCGAGTACCTCTGCAATTTTTTTTAATTTCCCATCCACCTAAAGCAACAGGAAACTCGACGTTAAGATATAATACGTGACATAAACGAAAAGGTTTAGCAACTCACATGAACGTCGCTTTATCAGCATTGAATTTTCGGCTCTTCCGCACAGACGAGCTAGGTATTCATCCATAACTCGGAACATCTGCGTAGCGGTCAAGCAAAAAAACTCATCTCTTTTGTGGACCACACCCCAAAAGAATATCATTCACTTCGCGAAGAAAAACCCTGGAATACCTCATTTCATTGCATGAATGTAGGCTCCCTTGTGTACACCAAAGTTCTGCAGCCACACGATTCGGGCGTCTCGCTCTCTCAAAGGAACCAAACGAGCGCTTCTCGAATTTTTCATGTGAAATGCAGCGAAAAACACTCCTGCCATCCATTTTTCGTATCACGTTCCCATAGATGTACTCTAATATATTCATATAGCGATCAAACCCGTCAATGGCACGTTAAGCCTCGCAAGTTCCACTCGATTCGTATAAGCGACATTATTTCGCAGTTTCCCCGTCAGAGCCGTCTTCAGATGACTCGAACACGGCAATTGAGGCAGCTGCCACGATACAATCTTGGTCGGTGGAGCCAATGATTGGGAAGGCTGGCACTGGGAGTTGAGTCTTCGCTGGCATCGCTGGTGGTTTCGGTATCACAGGAAGAGGTGGAGGTGTACGTAGCAAAATTATCGATGACATTGCTGGCATAATGAAATGTAGTGGCGGTACTGGTAGCGGCGGTGAGGATGCTGGTACCGGTAATGGAGAAGAATTGACTGGACGTGGTGGAGCTTTATGTAAAGCTCTATGTGCCAGATTCACGTTAGACGGCACGGTTGACCGGAGCACCACATCCTTCCAAGTCCTAGATACTGTGTCTTCAGATGGAGCCAATTCAGCTCTACCTGGACGACTAGGCAGGATAACTACCATCATTACAGTAAGATTGCTGTCGGATAAATATTATTGACTGTTGACAAGATGTGAATGAAATAACCCTCGGTTACCAGCGCCACAGCTTGTTGGCCTATCCCTTATCATCTTCCTCGACCGATGGCCATTCACACCGTCACCCTTGATTAACCTCCGATAAGGAACCACATTTTCCTTGATGTTAAGCCCCACCCGTGATTCACTAACCTAGCCTCCCTTTGAAGGAGCATTTTTATCTCCAAAAAATTGTTACCCCTCGGAGCTCAACGCCAATCTGTACCACCAGAAGCGCTAGAAGCACTGTGTAATTTCCAGCAGCAATCCTTCTCATTCTTGCAATTTATTGGCTGTTGTGCTTTATCAGTAGTTGTTAATTCTGCGCGTGCGTAATTTATTCATGATAATGTCCCCCTCCCCCGAAGTAAAAACGTGCTCTTGAAAGCCGTAGTAGAGCTTTGACCCAACCAGATTTCGCAAGAATGGCAATCGAAGGAACTGTGCAGAACTGTAGGAGGGCACAGGACGTGCAGATAACCGGCAGACGCATCGCGTAGTCCACGTCAGTAACTACGCACGAACCAACGGAGCTCGGACCTAGTCGAAGATACTCGATAATTGTATTCTGCATAAGGGGAAGCGCATTGCAAAAGAGAAACTGAACAGAAATCACTGCGGCCTGCAATCCGCAGCGGCTGCATTGAATACCAGAATTCATTCTACCTCCAAGCACTCGGATCTCAAGCAAGCTAATATATAATAGGATCGCAAGACTACAAGCACCTTTTTCGCGAAACCACTGACAAATATCAACGTTGTTGATAAGCACTAATAGTGCAGACGTCATGTCATAACCATCTAACGTTCGCCTACATGTAAATTGGACGCATTATTGCTATTGGACAAGCACTTCTGTGGATTAAAGGTTAAATGACACTAGTACCGGCAGTATTTTATTTATTACTTCCTCCGTTTAGTAAAATTAGGGACATTTCAGAATGATGGTCAAATGCTAGCCGCAGTCTATCGGTAATTAGTTCGCTTTTCAGGAGGGGTGTTCATGATTAATTCGAGCAGAACTTCGCGGTCGTAGCCTTTGCGGCCCGAGTTTCCCTTATATCTGCTAGATACATCGCCACTCTTGTCACCTGTGGCAATGGCCTCGGCATACCGCTCCCAAATCCGCTCAACTGTGTGCCTGTTTACGCCGAACAGTGGCACAAGACGCTTTCGCGCCGTAGGGCAGTTCTCCGTCTAGACTAATCTTCAGCAGCTGCAACAAAATTGATTGCCGGTTTCGGTCGTCTAAGCTCTTCTTGCCCATGATTTGGGTGTCGTGGTCCCTGTCTTGTAGGCGTAGCGGGTCGAAACGAAAGTGAGCAGCTGGGACGAAAAGTTTGATGGAGTGCCACGTGTGAACCACTGAAGTCCTCGAGCAAATTAAGGTACGGTTCGAACGCTGTTGTTCAGTTCTTTTGATTGGTCTATCATTCACTCAAATCCGACTCATATTGGATGCGGTATCGTAAATTTTGTCCAAATGTCCCTAATTTTATTGAACGGAGGAAGTAATAAATAAAATAACATATATTGTGAAAGTCACATGTGTTTTTTTGTAAATCGATAGATTTTTAGCCGATTTAGGCTGATTTAGACTATATATAAACGTGGTCGCCCCTTTTTAATATATATATAAACAGAAGGTCAGTCCGATATGTAGTAAACCCACCCCTGGATATATAGCCTACGTTGCCGTCGATTTAGCGCTAAATCTTGTCGAATGCCCATCTGACAGTGGGCTATCGCGATATTTGCTATATATATATAAACAGCGTGGGTGATACTTAATGGTATAAGCAGGTGATAACAAGACGAATTGCAATTAAAATAGCTAGGAATGAATATGTATGCCTCTCTCACGTCTGTAAGTATGTTCTGTTGGGGTCGCAGAACGCGAAACTCTCGCTTGCTCGAGACTCGAGCCTAGGCAATTAAAGCGCAGAGCTATATAAAAACGCTCGGTCTTCTTCGCTAATGATTTGCTAAACTGGACGTTCTACATCAGCAACTGAGATTAAAATTTTGCATCACCCTGTTTTAGTAAGTTTTATCCCCATAAATGTCCGCCTATACCAGGTGGACATAACGATCGGTTTTCACATATATGACTAGCACTAATGCATCCCGTCATTAACCCAATGGGTGCCTTCCAAAACCCCAATAAAAAACCTCGACGAGATTTTTTAATGACTTTTAATACCTCGTATGTCAGTGATAAAAAATCTCGTAACTGTCGAGTCTAGAGCCCGCCATCCAATACCTGTATAAAACCACAACTGTGTCCCACTCGTATTGTCTTTGTGAATGTATTAATGTTGAATTTATTATATTTGGGGTAAAGCGACAACATAGTATCAGACAAAATCTAGAAGCTTGCGCACATCCTTAGTGCGACTGTTGGGCTCCGCGGTACCCTCTCTCGGCAACGATGCGTGTCTTGATGATCGAGCTCCATCAAGATCATTGTCGGTGGTGCCATGGAGCAATTGATGATCGAGCTCCATCAAGATCATTGTCGGTGGTGCCATGGAGCAAGCTGGCGTTCTACTCGCGCTGGCTGCAGCCTCTACGACTCGGCGTCGGATGGACACGGTGTTAAGGCGCCTTAGGCGTCGTCTACATGATGAAATACAGCGAAACGAGTGGCGGCTAATGGTGCGCATGCGCCATCACCAGACTCTACATTGTCTGCAAGATCCGAGCAGGGCCCCATGGATGGATACATATGAAAGAGGCACAGATAAGAACTTCTTGTCTTCAACCAGTCTCCATCGGTATATTGTGTACTATGAATGTTCACGCTGATGCAGTTATAATTCTAATGTTATGTGTTCTTTAGTGAAGCGTTTGCTGAGTTGCTAGCTCGGTTTTCTCAGTTTTACACTATTCCTACCCACCAACCTAGAGGTGGCCGGCCTCGAAAGCTGAGAGCTCATCATCAGGTTTTGGAGCTGCTTCTGGGATTCTACATGGGCTCAATGCAGAGGACATCCCTTTGCAAAGAATTCGGGGTGCCCCCCTTCAACTCTCGCCCGGGTACTTCATGATGCAGAAGTCGCCTTATCGCAAGCTTTGCAAAATTATGGTCCAGCGAGGACTACCTGGCCAGGGAGATTCTTTGGAGCATCCAAGTTCGGAGCAGCCATGCAGAAAAAGGGTCAGCAGATGTAGAAGAAAGGCCACCAGATGCGGAAGAAGGATCTCCAAATGTTATGTATGTATTACTACAACTGCATCACTGGACGCCTTCCAAAATTACATTATGCTATCGACATATCTGCAGCAGATATGTCGGGCATATGATCCGACATATATCTCGTGGGACGCAGATATCGTCTCAATAAGCTGCCCTAACCCTAGCTTTATTTCGTGAAGCCATCATAAACGTTTGACTTGACATTAGTATAGTTTAATATGACCATCATTCTGTTGACATATCGCTTGACTTATATCTTCCGACGGAATCAGGCGTCGCTCACTTTCAAATCTGCACTAGAAAGCAGCAAGTCGACTTCAACCTAAGGTGCGTTAAGGTCATCGAGTATGATTGCTTACCTGTCTCTAACTGGTTATACGCTGTACAGGCAGGAGCCATGGTCCGCACACTCCAGTCTTCAACGTCGTGGGTCAGTCAATGCATCATTATTGACTCCTGTGGCGAAGAGAACACGCCGCCCAACGTAACCCCTCAGTCCATCATGCCTAATCTTGTGAAGAAGGAGTCACAGTCCGTGACATCCGCTCCACCCGCCCATCCTCATACGGCCATGTCGCCTCCCCCGCCCCACCCCCGAGCGGCGAGTCCGACTACGTCTTCGCCGGTTCTCCTAGAGACGCCGCCTAGAGCGCCACCTCGCGTGATTACCGACAGGACGCGCCACCGTAAACAGAAGGATGACCAAGATAACCAGAAAGTATGCCGTACCGTGAGCACCGAAACGATCTGCCAACCAAGAATAACGGCTCGCCAAAGTGATCATCGGGTACACAGTAATGTGAGATCCGATAAGCCGTATCATCGTAACCAAGATGACCGTCGAGCTCGTCGTGATGCAACGGGACCCTATGACCGCCCCAGTGCAGCTAAACGAATCGCGCGACCATCTATCGAGTCACGCGTGTCGGTGCACACACCGGTCCAATCTTCACGGCCTCGCACGGAGTTGGCGCGCTCAGACGATGTCTTCGTGCCTGCCAGGTGGCCCTCCGGAGTAATCCACCTGAGAGAACATTTCAACCCACTCGCAACGATGTTTCCCGTAGTTCCACACTATGGAACGTGTGGCTGCTGGAACTCGTGCCGCACGACGACCTGTCGCAATGCACAAGTGAACGTTTACTGTAATCTGAATTGATGTCCATACGAGGGAAAATGCGGTAACGGACTCGAAGATTCTAGCAAAGTGTTGCTGGGACGCAATTTACGAACAAGTCGGTTGGGTGTGATGGCTGCTGAAGATATCAGCGCTGGAGAAGTGTTGGGTCAATATCTCGGAGAAATTGAACACCTACTGCCCTCCCGTGCTTCTCGTCCACGAAATGGGGGCTACCGCCTCCTATTGAAGCAACGCCCAGAAAAGCCTGCTTATCGGATATGTGCGGCTATCAACGCAGATCGTATGGGCAGTCTGATGAGATTTGTTAATCATTCGTGTGTACCCGTGGCGCAATTTATCGAGGTGGCTAACGGCCGTTACACCACCGTGGTCGTGGCCACGACTAAGGACATTCGTCGAGGTCAAGAGGTGACCGTAGACTATGGCGACGACCTCTGGTTTGTCTGCCGGTGTCAACTTCCAGTGTGTGTCCACCGTGATATCCAAGGTAACCAGGATCCCTAAGTAGACGGTGATAGTGTATTTCTTGAACTGGCAGTTCAAGGAATATGCTGCCCGAAATGGTATCCGCCTGCAGAACACGCACCATTTTATCCGGGAGGCAACGAGTTGAGGTACATTTAGTTGTAGTTACGAGGCTTATCTAGTAAGATGTATACGTATATGAATGTAACGAAACAGGTTAAAGATGAGTTCATTAGGGGGAATGTATCGCAGTTGAACGAGGTGTGCGGTCGTGATGTCAACGTGGACGTCGTGCATGACGTGAGGTGTGATAGTTTTGGCGCCAAGTAGATTTCAAGAGGCGCTTCGAAGTTTTTCACTTGCGTGCAGTATTAGACGTGTCGCTCGCGGGTATTTCGCGCGTTGAAGTTGCTTAGTAGCTACCTTACTCAGAGTGGTCGTGGCGGTAGCTTTGAATCCTGACGGGGGATTTTCACTCTCGACGACTTTAGTGATCACATTCGCTTTTACCTCCTCGAAGCAACCACGCCTTCGGCATCTCCTCTCCAAGCAACGCCCCACTTCCAGTACGAATACCAAATTATGTGCTACTATCATTCTGCTCACGTCTTATTAACCTGCCGCGTCCTGTTTGTCTACAGATGGGAAAGAACTCTGGTAACTCAAACTATACCATGGTGGACGTGGATCGCCTCCTGCACCTCGTCGAACAGTCACTACCGCTGGGAAAGGATGAATGGGAGCGGCTGGCGGTGAATTTTAACTCAGGACGGGCTCGTGGCTCCCCTGAGCGTGATTATGAGAGCTTGCGGCGAAAGTTTAAAGTTTTGTATAGCACTCGTAAACCCACGGGTATGCCTAACATGCCCCCGCACATTCTGAAGGCGAAAGAACTCAAACAGGCCATGGATGAGAAAGCCAATGTCATAGAAATGGATGACGAACCTGACCAAGACAAGCGCTTCGTCGAGTCTGACTTTTCGTTTGAAACTGAACCAGACGACACTTTCTATGATGAGGACAGTAGTGGGGATGGCGTGCACTTGGCCCAAGAAATGGACGACCCCGTTGTAAACGAATCGGTAATGACCGATGCCTCAGTTACGGGTGTCTCAACGGCATCAAGTTCGACGGTGGGTGGCTCGACGTCCTCGAGTCATGTATCTACGCGGAGCGAGCTCCAAGAACTTATTGACTCACCGTTAGTAAATGAAGGCTTAGAAGCCTTCGCACGAACACCGCGCCTAGGACTTCTACGAGCAGATAGAACCATGTACACGTCGGGTGCAGTGGCTGGATTCTCAAACCCGCGTAATCCAACCGCCAACACTACAACGAGCAACGTTTTGGTCACGGATGAGATGCACTCTATGCCAAGTAGATTATCTGGAAAGCGCGCTGACAGTAAAAAGAAGACGAAGTATCAGAACTTCTCGAATCGTCTGGGGGGAGGCGACTTGACGGAATTGCGAGACACCATTGGAGCCAAGCGCGCCCTCGACGAAGACAAAGAGACGCTTGAAGCCAGCTACGCTAAGGCGAAGCGAATCAGGGCGGCAAGGGCCACCACCGCGCTCAAAGCCAAACTGACAGGTCTTCAAAACGTCGCCAGTAGCATGGGAGGAAGTTTTATGGAAACCATTCTTCTACTTCGCGAAGAGAATGAAAGGAAGGCAGAAGCTCGCCGTGCTGAAGAAGACCGACGTCGCCGTGATGACGCTGCTGCCCGTGCGGAGAGGATCCTTGCTGACAAGGCTGAGGCCGAAGAACGCCGTCGTCAAGACAAGCTCGACATGGAAGAACGAGCTCGGCGTGATCGCGAGGAAGCCCGCGCTCGCACACAGGAGATGATGCTGATGCTTCAAGCTTTCATTAAGAAGTCCTGATCGGACTCACGGCGACTTGGGAGTAATGGTAATCAAAACGGAGAGATCGTCTGTAGTTGTCCACGTTATAGGTATCCCTAAGACACTAATAAACCGACTGAAAGCTATTTACGCCCTGAGTGATGCTGTACTATCCTACTGAAGTTGTTCAGGCATCTCCATTTCCCCCGCGAAGGTCGTGCGAATTTGGGAAATGCCTACCGTGCGCACACGGTAGTTTGCCATGCGGAACAGGTTGTTCAGCCGTAGCCCACGAAGCTCTGGGTCATAAGGTAGAGGGAGATTGAGGCAGCTGTAGATTTTTTGGACACTTCCCATCCCCCACTCAGCCGCTTGCCGGACTGAAGTGATGGCATTATGGAGCGTCCTTGCGGAGCTTCGGAGAGCCGGATAAAGTCGCTCCGCGTCTCCGTCTTTAAGCGGGGTAAGGATCCTTCCGGCCATTGCGGTCGAACACGGGAACGCGGAGTCCGACACAACGTTCATTCTAATATCCGGACAGGCGGGGTCTTGTAACTTGTCCCGGAATCCGAGTGACGTGTCAGAATCATTCCACGACCCGGGACAATTGTGCCGGCACCAGACGATACACCCATCGGCCGCGAAGCAAATTGTCCCGGTCACAAAAACGGAATGAAGCCAGCCGTTGTACATGGCATTCTGCATGTCGGCATTGGACGGCTGCTGGACCTACATATTAGCATGCGTTAGGTAGATTAAGGGCAACACCGTCATTCACAAATTGGGTTTACCTTAAAGTTTTTCCCGTCTATAAATCCAAACGTATACTTGAGCAGGGGCTCTCGTGCTTCTACTAGTTTCGCCAATTCAGTTTGATGGGTGGGAGACGGCCACGATATCCGAGAAGGCGCGTAGTTGCTGAGAGTTTTGGAGAGTGCATCCTCGGCTTTCCTCAATGACCGCGACAACGTACTTGGTGGTGCACCGAACATCATACACAAGCTTCCCAGCTCCATCGAGCCGACGTAAAAGCACATTAGAAGTCCCAAGACCTGATGATGATACCGAAGTTTGGGCGGGCGGCCCCTTGAGTGTGCACGCGGCATATAGTAAAAGCGTGAAAATCGTCTAAGAAGCTGCCGGAAAGCAGGCCTGTACATAGACCAATATTACATAACAAATGGTTTGAATAAGCACATCGGAACCTTGGTCCTACCTGGTCAAACTCGTCGAGTTAAGAAAGTTGATATCGGTGCCGTACTTGTAGAGCACCATCCACGCCGAGTCGCACGGCGTGTCCAAACACTGGGCCGTCAGGTAGTGGCGGCTCTTCATTGCTATCTTCCAAGCCCTGTTGACCAACAAGCGAAACACCTCCCGTCTCACCTCGCTCAGCTCCCTGCCATGCTTCTCGAGGGCACTGGCCAGAATCAGCATCATGTCGTAATCTCCGCCAGTAGTCATGGACACTCACGCACAACTTGAAGAATGACAAAATTTGGAAGTGAGAGTGTCCGACGTGTCCTAAAAAGCGTGTCGGGTACATTTGAGAGTACTTTATCCTATTATTGCGACTATCTGATTCAGGACAATATCAATAGGACGGAGACGTAGTCGTAAAGCATTTGCGGTAGACGTTTTTTTAGATAAAGCGACATATAATTTGCTTATGTCGGTCTTATCTGGTGCAAATAAGGCGGTGTCATACTTCATATTTGGCAGGCTTCCATCAGTTCACGTGGGGATTTCTAGACGGTAAAAATTACCGGGTACGAGTTGATGATGTTCAGTTCTTTATAATATATAACATCTTGTATTTACCACAACTATGGTAACTACTCCCCATTTGTAGGTCCAACAACTGTCCAACCCAGATGTCCAAAATGCTCACTACAATGGATGGCTTCATCATGTTTTCGTCACCGGGACGCTGTGCTATTTCGCAGACGACCTCATTGTGTGGGGTAAGCACAGCTGTCCCGGCAGCTGGAACGACGGAGACACCAGGCTCGATTTCAGACGCACTTTAACGGACAAGAAGATAATAATAGTTTTTGTATTTTTCCGTATGTGATTAACTTGGCTACGTAAATGTCTGCACCTTTCCGACTATTTTTCTTACTGTCCAGTTGTGTTGGGCCGCTGGATAGCAGCAATCAGCAGCATCATCTGCTCGTTCCTCTCACGAGCCTCTGCTCGATCACGTGCGAGACGTTCCTCGTAGCTGCATCATCTGCTCGTTCCTCTCACGAGCCTCTGCTCGATCACGTGCGAGACGTTCCTCGTAGCCCATCCTCGACTCTGCAGCAACGACCGCGTCTTTGCGGGGTTGTTCTCCGCGTAGAGTTCGTACCAGTTCTAATTACTGCTGACGTCGAGATTCGCTCGCAGCTGCCTCCTCACGTCTCTGGAGCTTCCAGTTCTAATTACTGCTGACGTCGAGATTCGCTCGCAGCTGCCTCCTCACGTCTCTGGAGCTCTCGGGCGTCTCTTTCCAGTCCCTCTGCTTCTAATCCGACCTCTCTGTCCTCGCGGCGTCGACGGTCTTCAGTCTCGGCGCGACGATCGGCGTCCTCGCGCATCAGCATCAGCATTTGTACCATGTCTCCCCCTGAAGAGCTCTGCTTCTCTTCAGCTTCCTCGAGTTCTCTTTTCAGTTGATCTAAACGCTTCTTTGCGCGCACCCTTTTGTTTGCCGCATACGTGGCTCCGCTGCTCGATATGTCGCCTGTATCTCGTTTACCACCACTCGACCCCTTACCCGTAAGCTCTTCCATGTTATCTCTTAGCACGCGAAGGTCGCAGCCACCGAGACGATGGCTACTTGACCTCTTGATCTCGTGTTCGAGGCGCTCTTGTGCATCACTTGCAGCTCTAGAAGCATCTCGAGCCAAAGGTCTTCATTCTGGAGATGCATACGTGGGTCTGGCGGGAGGAGAGTCTTTCTTAGCAACTCGCGGACGCTCAGCACCTTTTGTTTTTGCCGTAATCGTGGTAATCGGGGTTGTGGATACAGTTGGACTGGGCGTTCCAAGGCCGACAGAATAATCTCCATTTCCTTCCCCCCTCTCTTCTGCATCCATTAGCATCTCTGGTCTTTCGTCCTCCGCTGATCGGGTCTCACTTTGCAAACCCTCCGGGTTTGTTGACTCCACTTCTTCGTCCGAGTACACCTCGCTGGCGAACGAGATGTCGAAAGTGCCGGCACTGGTCAATACCGAGGCACAGGTATGTCCTCTGTCTCCTCTTGAGTGGACTGGCCGAGTTGGAAGGCGTCACCGCCAGCGTGTTGACTGCCGACTTCACCGCCCTCATCACCCTCACTGGCAGAATCATGGGCTCCAAAGTTTCTTCGTTTCCCGTTCCTCGCGTGTCTATACCTCCAATACCCTCTGCACTAAGTGTGGCGGCCACCTCCTGCAACAAGTTGTTGTCGTCTTCAGCGCGGTCACCACCGTCGTGTGATGTGAGGCTTCCTCCTTTTTCTTCAATGGATCGCTGAACATCGTGGGCTACATAAATGGCCCGCATTTTTGGGGACATTTCTCCGTTGATACCGGTGGGTTTTGGTTTCCCATACAAACCCCAAAATTTGCGCCTGAGGGAGTCGTAGTCCCGCTCCAGCCAGTTGCGGCCCCGTCGTAGGTTGTACTCAGTAGCCAGATCTTCCCATTCGTTTCGACCGATGGGTTTGTATTTCCCAGCAGTAGAACACAGTAATAACTGCTCGTTCGCGCTGTAATTGTGGTATCCTGCTTTGTGACCCCTCTAGCATACAAACAGGACCAGAATTAGTATATTAGCTCATTAATATATATATGCATACAAAGCCACCCACTTACACGAGACATATTGGTTTCCTCGCGAACTGTGCACAAAACAGCAACAAGCTAAATGGCGGAGATCTTATAAAGTGTAGATTTTTTTATATTTAAAAAAATAAATTATTTTCGAGTTCGAGAGTCAAAACAAATAACTCGCTTTGAGTATAGGCAACTGAAACAATACAACATATTATATTATTAAATTAGAAGATTAACCACTGAACCCATCAACAATCAACTTGTTCATTTCGTAGCATTTTGGCTTCAATATTACGCGCTCAGAGATCTACACGCGAGCTTATTCTACAACGTGTCCGGGTGTGTTGTAGGTCCCGATGCTGGCATCCCCACCAGCCACATCGGCACAAGAACCATAGTCAATCTCCATAGGACACAGCTACCTCTTCGCCGGGGTATACGTCTCGGACCGTGACGCCCACCACGGCCAATGTTCCACCTGTTTGTACCTCGTGAAACCGGGTAGCTGGGTTGCAGGAATGGTTCAACTTTCGTAGCATTCCACCTTCGTCAACTGCGTCGATACCAACGTATTTGCCACTACTAGACCGAGTGCGCAAATGCATACGATACCCTTCGTTCGTACGGCCATTATGACATGGCGGTCCAACTAGCTAAATATGACCGAGATACTGTCCAAGGACCTCGCCTGTAGGTATGGCTGCCGTTGTCACAACTCCGCACATCCCAGTACGCTGGTTTCGACGCAACGATAGAGATGGACTCTCCGACAGCCCGTCGCCACACGTGCCCGCAAATGGGCAATTCAGATCGTTGCTGAACCGTTCAGCATTTGCATTTTCACAGGTCATTGCGTTGCACCTGGAAGAGCAGGCACACCCATAACCGTTCAGCATTTGCATTTTCACAGGTCATTGCGTTGCACCTGGAAGAGCAGGCACACCCATTTGCACTGCGTACCCCCGTGGGCACGTGCTTTAAGAGCCAGTTGCTCGGGTTGTACTGTGCCGTGATCAGTTGAACAGACTGGGGCCACGCCTCAGGAGTCCATTCATCTTTCGCCGAAGTAGGCACTGTGTCCCCGATAACTGTGAATCCGGGTGTACTAGATGTAGGGCTCCGGAACTCGGAGACACGGTGGTTCGACGCGCTAAGCGTCCACCCGGCCTTGGAGTAAGTAGCCCAGCGAGTTCAGCCAACGTTTCGGAGTCGTACACCTCCGATTCGTACACAGACGCAAACCAATCCGGGACCAGCGGAATCACTCGACCCCGCGGGTGTTGATCTTGTGGAGACGCGCGTTGAGGTGTCCATACTGCCACTGTAGAAGCTTGAGAGATGGGTGTTCCTGGAGAGCCCAGAGCCTGGGTCGTCGCAGACGAAGACGTTGGCGAAATGGCATCAGTCGCCACCTTGTTTCCCTTAGGACTATTTGCTGTACGACCCCCAGTCGACACAGATCGATCAGGTGTAGACAGAACGAAGCCAGATAGCGAGACTATCTGCATCGTGGCGGCCTCCAGGACATGCGGGTGTCTTAAACGACGACCCAAACGCAACCTTGGGTCGAGTATAGTCTCTCCAGTCAATACGGGGACAGGCTTGAACTTCTTGATAGTTTGAAGCGGCGCACTACCGGGAGAAGATTGGTCTTCAACAACGTCTTTGAGGATCCTGCGTTTCGCACGCGAGGGTCTCACCAATCTAGACCATTAGAAAGCGTAAGTATGCATGAGGTTACGCAGGACACACTTTTTAACGCAACGTACGGCGAAGGAGAGGAGACGGGAGCTGGCATCTTATGAGGGGATGGAGAAGGCATGCTGTACGAACAATGGGGTTGAACATCACAAAGCACGTGGGGAACACAAACAGTGGAGTTAAGATAATGCACATTCTGAAAACGATACGAGGTATGTACAGGTCTAACACAGCTGACGATTCTAGAATGGGGGGATGGGAGGAAAGCTGAACCGAGGGCGCGTATTTCCCCCCTGGCATCGTTTGAAGATCGCGCATCTTCAATTCCATATTTTCATGGCTTAATAGGGGGTTATAATCACTTAATCAATTCAACATACAATTTTAAATCAGTTGCAAAGTTTAGGGTGGCATTAAAACGTGATTAAACTCGTTTTATAATTCTTTTGATGATGGATGCCTTCCAAAACCACATTAAAGCATGTTTATTATTGTCATAAAAGTCGATAAAAAGTCATTAAAGTCTCATTAAAACCATCATTAAAATATTTCTTTTGCGGGACGAGAAAGTGGTCTCATCAAAAAAATTATAAAAACGGTTTTTATCATCTTTTATAGTCCCCTTAACTTGCAACTGAATTAAATTAACATCTTGAGTTGGTTATGACACGAGTTAGCACCCCAAAGAAGCAGAGGTACCCGTATTGAAGATGAGCAATCTTCAAGGGATGCTAGGCGCCAAATCCCCCCCCTTTTCCAGATCTCAGTTTCGATTCCCTCGCAGTCGAGCACTATATTGTTTTCTTGTCGGTAATGTCTTCGTCCTGAGCCCCTGCTCAATACCTAAGCAAGGTGTTTGACTTGAGCTGTATATGCTTGTATCACATTACGTATTCGTTAATGTTAACTAACTACTTCTATCTGCGTTCGGGTCGTACGTTCACCCACCCATTAGTGTTCGAAATGGCTACTATCCAAGTGGTTTCTATAACTGACTTCGCCCTGGCCAGTCCTGAGGCTAGCCAAAGCCACGAAGAGAGTCTCATATCCAGTCAACGTAACGTGTCTGAGCCACGCTGGGACACCAGAATCTTCCTGTGTATCTACCGTTAGGCTGGGTTCACAGTCTACAACAAACTCTCAAGCATCTACGGTGGCTCCGTGGTCGCCTCCTGCGCTCCGTTCCCCCGGTGCCGAGAATCGGCGACCAACTAGATCGCCCAAATCTTTGAAAAGCGGCTCTACATCGGTGTTACAAGTGTGTAGCAGCAGCCTGGCTGTACCAGATTGGTTTTCGTACTGCTTTGATGAGTCAGACGGGTATGATTCCAATGCAGTAGCATTATTAGCGAGGTCAAACAACCTCGATCCCCTCTTTCAACGCCAGCAAGTTCACCCGGATTTGTTGTCGTTCCGCGTGTGTCCCAATCCACAACGTCGAACGTATGGGAGCTAGAGTCGTGGCCAGACGATGTCGAGTTCATAACAGCTCACAAGAATCCATGAAAATGGAGTTTCAAATGCGTACCAACAGGTGTACGCGATGGTGTAGGGTGTGGCTGTTCTGTTCGTTGCAAATGCGTTGAGGTGTCAAAACGCTCATGCGGGTCGATTCTGTACAGACTACAACTGCGCATTTGGTGGTGTGTGTGGTCCCTCGCCGAGAGTAATGCTCTAGATTTAAGGCGCAACGTGCGGACGGGTATGCAGGGTGTGGTTGCTGTCGGAGCTATCCCTGCTGGTGAGGTCATTGGCCAGTACTTTGGAGTTATCGAGTTGCTCGGACCACCCTGTAGCAACGCACACGCCAATGAGGGGTATCGCATGCATCTGCGTACAAGGAGCTCAGGCAAAAAATTCGTGGGTATCGACGCCCTCTACGCTGGCGGATTGACTAGAATGATGAACTAGTCGTGCAATCCATCGGCGTACTTCCACGAGGTGCAATGCGGGGTACCGTTACCGTTGTCGCCGTGACGATTCGAGACGTCTACCCTGGGGACGAGGTCACTGATCGTACGGTGACCGGTTGTGTTTTTTTGTCGTTGTGGTTGGTGGGGGTGCCAACATCGAGATCTGCAACATCTTTCGGACGTGGTGGTTCCATGAATTAAGATCTCGGCGTGGCGAATGTCGAGATCGCAATTGAAGTCTTTAGATAAGGAGTATTACATTCAAGTGTGACGCGTACGAAGGCCCACCCTTCTCTCGTGATTTGTGTTATACATATGACATCTTCGTAAACCTTGATAGTACTGCCATTTGGATGTCCGAAACGCACACGTCTCATGACGGCGGCGATGGGGGGGGCGATGACATCCTGGTGCAGGAAGTAAACGCCGCGCTGACTGTCGATAAGGTCGCAGAGTTTGGGGGGTGAAGAAGACACCGAGGATGACCACGATGCTGGGATCTCGGACCCGCCAGCCAGAGAGAAAGACTCGGAGAGCCAGGGCTACATATTAACGCAGCTTGGGGAATCTGTGCTGACCGAGACTGTGGATCTACCACCTCGGGTTGTCGGTACCATAGTGACCGGTAGTGGGTCGTTCGACGCCACATTTGCAGACCTAGTGGGCGACGGCGACGAGGGTCCACCCCGAGACGATGGGGACACTACGGAGTGTTTATCTCAAGCCGGGACGTCCATTCATACTACCGATCGCAATTCTAACTTTGAAGATGAAAGTACCCCCTTCTTCTCTATTGCATGTTGAGCTTCCTGAGCCATCGCAATCGCGCGTAGTTTAGGTGACATTTCTCCATTGACTCCAGTCGGTTTCGATTTTCCATACAGACTACGGAACTTGCGCCGAAGCGAGTCGTAGTCTCGCTCGATCCTGCTGCGTCTACGACGCAGGTTATATTCCATTGCTAATTCCTCCCACTCATTCCGCACGATCGCTTTGTACATTGCGGCCACTTCGCACAGCTTTATTTGTTCATCAGGCTGTAGTTCTGGCATCCAGCTTTCCTACCCCTCTATACAACGGAAACGGTGCCAGTTAGAGTTAGGATAAATAAATTATGTTGCCTTTAACGTACGCGAGCCATCGGTACAAGACGTAGTTCGGGCGTGAGTGTGTATGCGATTAATCGAAAACGAGAGAAGGATCTTGAATTATTTGAAATTCTAAAATTTTCGTAATATCAGACTTTAAAATTTAAAAAATGTCGGAATCAACGGGATAATGTCTTTTAACGCCTTTTCGTGCGGAAATCCAAGGGCGGGCGATTCGCGTAGTGTTTCGACCTCCTTAATGAATGTATACAGGATCCGCTCGAAGGACGCCACAGTCAGCGACAAATGCTGCAGCTCACGCCCCATGCGACCGTACGCGTACTCGCGAATGATGCGGCGAGGGACGATAAAACGGCAGTGGACGTTCCCAGAAGCGTCTCATAGCCGCGGATACGCAGTTCGCCCTCGTCCGTCGTCTCCTGCACGTCCACACGGACGCACTGATCGATGAAACCCATGAGCTGCACCGAGCTCTGGCTGCGTACACTGTCCCGGAACGCCATGACGATCGGCACAGTAACATTTAATGGTCTAGCGCTGCCTGGATGATGTCTATATTACAGTGCTCGTCTAAAATCTAAGGGATGGCTCCGTGGGGTATCTCCAACCACCGACAAACCTGAACAGCCGCTTTCCACCGATTACTTCTTTGTGGGGTGCTTCCGCCACGTTCCCGCCGATTTTAATTTCCTGAATGCTCTGTTGCAGCACTATGTGTGCTCTGGTAATGTGGTAATACCAGCAAAACGATATCTCCGTTGAAAGCCCTGGACGGGCCACACGCAACCTACAAAGCGTCTCAGTGATGTACTCTATCTGATAGCTATATTCGAGAACGAGGCAAAAATAAGGGCCTTTGGAGTGCTGATCAAAGTGTCGAGGATGCAGTGAGGTGTCTTCAGTGCTTGTTCCGGCGGCGTGAACGTTCCTGATTTGACGACATCATCGAGAAAGTTTAGCGGACGACAGTAGTATCGCTGCACCGCAAACAGTCGAGAGTAAATGAAATTTGATTGGTTGTTTGTCCGTTATTTGGCATCTTCTCATTGGTTGTTATGCGTTCTAAATGAAATTTGATTGGTTGTTTGTCCGTTATTTGGCATCTTCTCATTGGTTGTTATGCGTTCCGTATGGCGTCCTGTTAATGTCCTGCAAAATCCGTCTAACAATAATTTCTTAGTGGCGTCATCACACGCCCGGTCATATCGCTTCCACACGGGAAGGCGCTGTCTGCGACTACTCCGTAGCGCGCGTCGGAATTCAATATTGGGTCAGCTAATCGCCTCCTGAATTCTAGACTTGTGTCTCCGTCATTCCAGCTACCGGGACAATTGTGTTTGGTCCACACAATAAGTCCATCTGCGCTGTAACACATTGTCCCGGTAACGAAAACATTATGAAGCCACCCGTTGTAGTGTGCATTTTGGACGTCGACGTCTGATAGCTGTTGTATCTGTACAGACATAAACACCACACATCCAATTAATAATATGATAGATATCCATTGTGTTTCATCTCTCATTCACGTACTCTGTATTTTTTTTCATCAAGAAAGCCCCATGTGAATTGAACGAGAGGTTGACGTCGCGCAACAAGTTGCGCGAGAGACTTCTGCCTCTGCAAAGAGGGCCAAGCTATACGAGCTGGAGGGTATTGCTGAAGAGCGCATGACATCGCCACTTGGCCGCATTCAAGACTCTGGCCAAAGTTGAAGGAAGTACTCCAAATTCTTTGCAGAGCGAATTGCGCTGCATACTACCTACGTAGAATGCTAAAAGAAGCTCTAAAACCTGTGATGATAACGAAGCTTACGCCGACGCCCGTCTCGGGGGTGATGGCGAGGAATGTGGTAGAATAGTGAAAACCGTGTCAGTAGCTCTTCAAATGCCTCCCTAAAAATGAATTGCAACACGAACAACGTTATTGATATGACCTCATCATATCACGACATCTCGTCTCCTTACCTAGACAAACTCGTGGTGTTTAGAAAATTGATGTCCTTTCCCCGTTCGTAAGTATCAAGCCACTTCAGCAGTCGAGTGTCTGATAATGGCGCATCCTTACCATCCTCGACCACTCGTACCGCATAATTCGTCGTTCAGGCGCCACCGCAAACGTCTGAGGACTGCGCGCCGCCTACGTCGCTTCTGTGAAGCAGAGTTCAGCGCTATAAGTACACTAGCTTGGTCCATAGCAATAATAAGTGTTAAATTCACGTTCTGCATGCGCCATTGTTCTTTAGTTGCAGGGTGGGGGGAGAGGATCCGCCAAAGGTCGCGCCCGCGGTATCTAATTCTTCTAAATTCCGTCCAGTGTCAAAGGGTCCTGTTCAGCACGGCATACTAAAAGTAAATATAAAGTAGTCAACGAGACTGTACGTACGGGTCACAGTTTGAATCTCGGACAGGTTTTGGATGTGGAATGAGTGGTGCTGAGTTTTTTATTTGTTACTAACGAGGGATAAACCTAGTCATAAAAAACCTCGTGCCTGGTCTTTCCAATTTATCGACCAATCAGCGAGAAGTCGATCGAAATATACGTTATTGGTCTAAAACTTCTATAGGGTGAATTGATTTGGTCATGAATTGATTGACCACATTATAAAAATTTCATTTAATAACATGGCTTAATTTAATACCGACACCAATGTACGTTGAAACCCGTAAGAAAACAGTTTTCTTCGGAAAGAGAGCGTGTTAATAAGTGTAAATAATGTTGTGGGCTATTGTTACAACAGACGTTAAAGTGGCCAAGTCTTTACCACTCGATGCGCTCATCGATGCGTCCTGGCAGCCTCTGCATGAGTCTAGCGCGGCGTCGCATCCACATGGCTTTGGTCATTGGGATTTTACTGCCGGCCACGATGTTGCTCACGGCGTTGGGTACGGCCAGCTCGGCCGGAATTTGCACAGGCGGCACCACCACGCGCCGCATCTTGGAGAAACTGAAGCGCGAACGCTGTCGGAGTGAGGAATTGGACAGCAGCAGCTTCTTCAGCTCTTGTGCCTCGGTAGGTAGCAGCTCATTCTGGTTGCTAGGGGTCGCGGGGCGACTCTGTAGGATCTTCTTGGTGACGGCGCTCGGTGAGCTCACGGGCGTGGGTTGAATACCGCGGAAGAAGTTTCCAGTCTTAGAAACCACTTGTGGTGTACCGGTCATCTTGAAGAATGAAGAAAGAAGTTGTCCTTTTTCCTGACGTGTAGGCGAAGATTGCTATGCATCTCGCTACCAACTAACTTCAAGGAGGAGCCTCTTCATCCACCAATCATGGAACGTAGCTATAAAAAGTAGCCAATCCTAGCGCTGCAAAATTGTATGGTGTGCACCACATGTGATTATGACTTCAATGAAAATGCTGGTGGTAACTGGACAGCCCAAGCAGTGCAACTTGCGCCAGAAAAATGTTTGTTCTGACCGTCTCGATGCTGGCGACGGAGCTACCGGTGCTACTCTACTATTGCTACAGGTAGGTAAACGAATCTGGTAGCGAATCTAGTCTTAGCTGCGTGGAATGCGATCAAATTTTGTGGGTTAATTAAAATTCCATCTGGCAAGACAGTCATGGACTCATAAACTCAGCTGCAGTTTCGTGGCATGGCTATCCTCAGTGAAGAGTAAAGACTCTTCATATTTCCTTGTCGAGTTCTGTCGCAGTGTAGTCGTCTTGGCCATTTGACGGTCTTTTCCATACAAAGCTAGTGTTTAATGTCCGAACGCGCAGGTATACTGTATTGTCCAGAATCGACAGGTGGTTGGTGTAGCAGTAGAAAATGACATAGTCTACAGCTGGCCTCGTTCTTCTTCATTGTTCAAATTCTTTACGGCATAAGACGAGCTCAAACGCCGTCTGTGGGAAGAATTGGCATGCTGCTGCTCATGGATATTCGCGTGTAGCTATTCATTCCTGATTGCTCCAACAGTTTGACGCTCGTACGTCTAGCGTTGATACTTTCCACACTGGAACTTGCGACGATAGAGCAATTCGGGGTGACAAGACGTTTGTCTAGTGGCGTTAAGAGCTCTAATCGTCGATGTTGTGCACGTCGACTCCCAGCCGGAGTCCCTAACATAGAAACCGGCATCGCCTGAAGACGCTGCAGCATTTTAAACAATTAGTTGCAGTAAAACTTCGCCTCTCCATAGCCATCACAAAAGTACAAACCTTGAGTGCGCTGTTCCGCAAGAAAACCTGCTCGAGCGCTTGAAAGCGCAACTCTTCTTGATGTCTAATTGCCAGTGAGGCCAGTTTGGCTTTCTTCGTCATTGTTTGTCGCTTCTTCGAGCGTGCAGGTGAGGTGATGGCACTAGGAGTGCCTCGTTCCACCTTAAAGTGCTTGAGCTCAGCCAAATCTTCCTGAATTGATTGCGACGTAAAGCTGGTGATTGAGTTAAGGATGAACCGCCTTCTCTCCATCGACAATTGCGTGTTGATCTCTAGGAAACCCAAGCTCTGATGCTCCATCTTCTTCGTGAGTTGGTGAAACATCATCTCGTGCTTCTCCGGACTCGACCCTTTGCTACGCTTCGTATGCGGTGTTAAGAAGTCCACGAACTCCTGGAAATCGATCTGTCCGTTCGAGTCCTTGTCCAATTTCCTCACGATTTCCTCGATCTCCCGCGTGTCGTTCACGATGCCGATGGACAGCATGGGGTCTTCCAGCTCCTCCACCGAAATCTTACCAGACCCATCCGTATCCAATGCGTTGAACCATTGTCGAAGCATTCGTTTCTGCTCGCCAGAAAACTGGAAACGAGGCTGCTTGGCGTGCTTGGTGAGCCAAGCGTTCTGGTTGAAGTGCAGCATCTCCTCCTGCAGCGCCCGATGTCTCGCAATAGCAACCGCTGACGGAGCCGCCATCGGATCCGGCGCCACTTGCCACCAACCTTTCATTTTAACCAGCGGAGACTTCCTAATCTCATGTAGAGCCATTGCTGTCAACAACAGAGCCTAAGCATTAGCATTAGCACTAACCGTTACAGCTCTTGTCTACAAATAGTGTAGCCATGTCGTATCAGACTCAGCCCTTCATATCGTAGCCATGTCGTATCAGACTCCCTTCATATCGGATTTGAAAGGGATTTATAGTACGATTGCTTTAACGCTATCATTGCAGCACACCATTAAATAGTGTAGCCATGTCGTATCAGACTCAGCCCTTCATATCGTAGCCATGTCGTATCAGACTCAGCCCTGCATATCGGATTTGACAGGGGATTTGTAAAGTACGATTGCTTTAACGCTAACACCATAAGAGTGTTAGTAAGAGACTTCTCACTTCTCAATATACGACGGCATCCTCACCCAACTAATAGATCTGGACGTGAAGCGTCCACGTATCTCTTCTCCGCTGTCTTCTCTTTAGCGTGATCGGGACTGGGAGGCACCGCCTTCGGCCGGCGACAGCGCCGCCCCCACTGTCGATCTGGACGTGAAGCGCCCACGTATCTCTTCTCCGCTGTCTTCTCTTCCATCTCATACATCATCCACCTTTCAACACTCCAAATTGACGCCTGGACACCCCACGGCCGTTCTAGACGCCATCCGCGCCAAGCTGCAGATCACGTCCGACCCGCATTTGCAAGCGCGTCTCCTGTTACAATTCAGCTCAGTTGCTGCCTCTCCAGGAGCCGAGACGTCGTCTGCTATCGACTTTCTTTTCTCCTTCTTACAGCAGAATCAGACGCAATCGGAGACTCAAACGGACGGGAATCAGAAGGACGCCAGCAGCAACGGCGCCATCGTCGTAGGTCGTTCTAGACGCCATCCGCGCCAAGCTGCAGATCACGTCCGACCCGCATTTGCAAGCGCGTCTCTTGCTACAATTCAGCTCAGTTGCTGCATCTCCAGGAGCCGAGACGTCGTCTGCTATCGACTTCCTTTTCTCGTTCTTACAGCAGAATCAGACGCAATCAGAGACTCAAACGGACGGGAATCAGAAGGACGCCAGCAGCAACGGCGCCATCGTCGTAGGCGCCATTGTACGCGGACTGAGACAGCTATTGGCTGTTAAAGCCGCTGTGGTAGAGCCCATGATCTTGGTGGACGCCATGGGCGAGCAGCTCATGCAGTGTATGAGTGTAGGCGAAGACTTTAAGCTCCGTCGAGATATGCTCCGTATCGTCGTGGACTGCCTCATACTTACGCACAAATTCGAGCAGGTGGAGACGCTACTACACACGTGTGTACAAGACCATGATACGGGCATGCAGGCCATTTGTCTGCGAGGATATCTGAGACTACATGATGCAGGTCGCTGTTTTGCCGCTGAGACGTCGTCTTCGAAGACTCAGGAGACTGCAGCAGACCATTTCGACCGCTTAGCTGCTTTTGTGCTATTTGCACAGAGTGAGGAGGTGAAAACGCTGGCCGCGCAAGTGCTAGTAGCGCTAGCAAACCTGCACCCTCAGCACGAGATTGCGACTAGCAAGTTTTTCCCGTCAGCTGCGATGAAGACGCTGTTGTTTCTACCAGAAAAGGTGTTTTATGTGCTCTGTATGGCTGGTAATGACGCCTCGGAGTCGGTGAGAGCGGAGGTCGCACGCTGTCTGCGTAGCTTTTCTCGTGTTCTTTCGAGTGCAGTCGTGGAACACGCGGTGCTTAAAACGCAGATCGAGGAGGCGGTGGTGGATGTGGCGCCTGAAGTCGTGGAGATGAACACGCGCCGCATGATGTCGAGTGGTTTACTGCTTTCTCTCTTAGAGGATGTGGATGTGGAAGTTGCTACGGAAGCTTCGCGTACAATTGCTCGATTGGGTGAAATGGCGATGGCTCCTGACGCTGGAAGTGGAAAATGGAGTCAGCGAGCTCTGGAGCGCGCTATTACAGCACATTTTGATGTTCTTCCTCATGCAAATGTATCACGAGCTGTAGAACTTTGTCGGGTGCTCGTGAACTCATTAGGATGTCTGCTAGTGTGTCGACAAACGCTCGACACCAAGACGGACTTCAGCATTTCCAAAGCAGATTTGGGCTCTTTAATCCGCAGCGTTACCTTACCTGAAACCACGATCAAGTCTGCAATCGTCGAGGTTTTGCTCGTTTTGCAGTGTTGCGACTTGTCAAGTGTTTGGGCAGTTCAGCGACTTGTTGACTTTCTGTTAGAGACGGTGGGCTCTGATTCTTTCAACAACGCTTCGGTATATGAGGAAGATGAAGAGGACAATGTCAACTCCCGGGAGAAACGACTAATTGAGGTAGCGAGGGATCTTGGAAAGAAGTGCGCGAAAGTGCTTCACGTTGACGTTGAGTTGTCAGATCGCGTGCAACAATTCGGCTCTTCCGAGCGAAAAAGTCGATGTTCTCTTGTGACAAAGGTGTGTCAAGCCTTCCTCGACCTTACTGAAAGCTTGAACGGCAATGGAATGGCGATCACTGGCAAGATAAACCCTTCACCGACTGGATCTACATGTTTCTTTCTAAAGAACTCTTCTACAGAACCTCCTTGTGTCACCACGCGTAATTCCTCCAGCATTTCGTCTCAAGCTATGGACGTTTTACGAGTGCCCCCAGCAGACGGCGATATTGCTGTCTACCTCAAATCGGTAAGATTGACAGCAAAACCTGCAATTCTTTTAGAATTAATCCAACTTTTATGCTTATGGATTCATTCAGATTCACAGACTTCGCACAGCGTTCACTGCGGACCAACTCGACGCCTCTTTCCAATTCGCAGATGTTCTTATACGTCTGCGTCAACACGTGCAATCGTTTCCTAATGCTTCAGCTGCACCAGCTCCCACTGTACCCAAATATGTGTCGATGCAAGCGATGCTCAGTACTAGTCCAAGTGTGGGTTCAGGCCATACAAACGTGGAAAATCAGGACCAGAAAGAAGCAGAAGCCTTTGCCAAGTTGAATCTGCCTGTAAGTTTGCAGAAGAGCTGTCAAAAGATGATTGACAGGGCCTCAAGTGTTTACGTCAAAGCATTTGATCTCAACTCATCGCCACGCACAGAGTTGCTACAGGTATTGCTTGCTTTCAACTTGTGAGTAAATCTCCTTTTTTTGCTAACCTGACAATGTTATTGTGTTTTCTTAGTTGATTTTGCTTGGTCGCGTGGGACTTGAGCTAGCACTGCTACAAACTACAACTGACAGTCTTCTCATCATTGAAAAACTGCGATGGATATCGAAAGAAGCCACTCGGTTGCGCTTCCTCATCACTGAAACCCAGCAAGCTGCTGAAGAAACTACGTGGCTACCTACTCAATTGCTATCTCATGTTAGCTCGCTGAACGACCTCAAGCGTGTTTTTGTCGTTCTCATTCGTACTGCGTGGCCAACAGCGCTTATCAAGGCTGCTATTGATCGATGTACGAGTGATTCTACCACTGGCAGCGATGTCGTCTACCAGCGTCTTGCCATGGCACACGCAGTCATCTCAGAACCCATTTCAACGTCAAATGCAAAGCCCGAGCCTCGAGAAATCACAGCGAACTGGCCGTTTGAACAGCGTGTTCGCTTCACTCTGACAGACACACGGGATGTTGCTCAAGTGTACGTTAAGAGTGTACTCCCGAATGGTGATGTGGCCTACCACCATGTACCAATAGGAAACATCCGCAATCAGGGACCACGGAAGCATCTGGTCGAACACACAATTACACTAACTGTGTCACCGTTTTCGGACCCAACGGCGTTCATCGTCGCAGTTTGCATCGGCCACTCGACGTTACCTGGCAGCGTTAAGGTAAGCAGATTCCCTACCTAATTGATGTGGTGGAGTATTATTGACTCAGTTGTGACGTTTGTGGTACCAGTTAAGCGCTCCTGGATCTGGCGAGTTAAATTCCATGATGTTTAAGGAGATATCGACGTCTGTCCGCGTACCAATTTTCCACCGCACAAGTTCCACACTGAGGCATGCAACTGCAAGATCATCAATGACTGCATGATTAGAGTGGCGCTAATAGGCGACTTTTAAGGCATCCTAATGGTGCAAAAGCTCGTAGAGAAGAATCGCTGAAGCAACACTGACGTTGAGTGAGTCTACGCGAGTGTCTTCGTCCGTAGCTTGGCCTGTAACGCAATTAATTAAATACTCAACTTCACTAAAGAAGGTTAACAAAACTACGCGTACCTGGAATAATGACGATATCCTGACAGCATTGACGAATATGTTTGCGAAGTCCATGGTGTTCATTGCCCTGTTAACAGGAAAAATTAGAGACGAGATTTTCCTATACAACAATAGGAGAACAATATTATTGTGCACGTACCATAACAAGAATCGTAGGCTGATCATCCTTGGACAGTTTGGTGGACGTAATCGAGTTTGGTCCACTGCTGGCACCAACCACACGCCAGCCAAGATCACTACTAACTGCTAACATTTCATGCAGGTTTCTGGCCTTCAGCAGTTTGTTCTAGAACCACCATAATCATCATTACCAGACTTTAAAACAGCAATCAACAGATACAGAAACGTACGTTGGCAACCAGAACTTCTAACGCACCAACGGAAGCGCGTGACACCTAAGAACATCTAAACTTCAGTCTTTTTTAACTCCCCAACATCACACAAACATCACGTACTGCAGGAGACAACGGAGCGCTGTTCCGGTCACTCACAACCACCGCCGCACAACCCAAAAAATGCGCTGACCGAAGGATTGCACCCAAATTCTGTGGGTCATGGATCTCATCCAGCAAACATCACGTACTGCAGGAGACAACGGAGCGCTGTTCCGGTCACTCACAACCACCGCCGCACATCCCAAAAAATGCGCTGACCGAAGGATTGCACCCAAATTCTGTGGGTCATGGATCTCGTCCAGTACTAGAATTACCGGTGAACGTTCCGACTGTGTAAAAACTAGAGCAAATACAATAAAAAAGGGTAAAAAATACACAAAATGAGCTACTACAAACCTCCAAAAGAACTTAAATTCACCAATTACCGGTGAACGTTCCGACTGTGTAAAAACTAGAGCAAATACAATAAAAAAGGGTAAAAAAAGACACAAAATGAGCTACTACAAACCTCCAAAAGAACTCAAATTTACAAACCTGAAGGCTCCACCGGAACGAATTCGTTCAATTGAATTGCGGCCGCGTCCAGCACAACTCCTTGATGGGGTTTGTCTCCCGTGATATGATTGAGCATCCATTTGCTGATTGGCTGCATTTGCACATTCTGAGCACTCGCTAGCTCCTTGATACGTTCCAGCACTTTAACGTCGGCTGCGCTCTTCTTCTTGGGAGGTTTCTGGCCGTCCAGCGGCTCTCGTTCCTCGCGTACAAATAGCGCGTGGACGTGTCGATGACCACTCTCAAGCACTTGCAAAACACTGTGAAGACCGTAGACGCCCTCGCCCGCCAGCTGCGGCACCTCAACGCCATCGTTCGTGCGTGTGAGTGGCGGGCGACGGTCGCGCTCTTTGTCACCCCAGCGTCCGCCCCGTGGAGAACCCCATCGCGACGTTTTGGGCCCACGAGAGCGTGATGGAGAGCTCCATTGACTGTCGGAGTAGGAAGAGAAACACACTGAGAACGGCCGAGTAAATGCAGATGCAGCCACGCTGCGGCGGACCACTTGATACGTCTGAAGCATGATGCTGGAAATTGTGGTGTGGAACATACCGGGTACAGTGAATATACCTACATCGACCCACGATATAATATATGGTTTTACTATAAATAATTTTTACAGTAAAACCGCATGAGGGTATTAACGTAAAATATGGATGAATACCGGTATCATAAATAACCTTCTTCAACATGGCTACATTTCGCTCAGAATTAGAATACTCAGATCAGGTTAAACAATGTGAAAAGATTGCATCGAAATCTGGTTGCAGACGTTGTCAGAACGTCAACCCAGCGACTTTCGGCTCCCGGTCTCCTGCGCAGCCTTTTCCTCAGCTCCTACGCGGCCCAGACACCAACTGTTACAATCAACTAGTGCGCTGCTGTCTCCTCTCTCTATCCCCGCAAGTTTAAGCTCCGTAGCGCTCATATCCACCGAGAAAAGCGTGAATCTTTGGACCTGATATCGCTTTAAAAGATAATGGAGCAGGAAAAACGAGATAAACAGGTATGTAGGAGTAATTCAGGAGATGCCACTAAAGAGACGAAGCACACAGTTAAAGAACAGCCAAGTTTCAGCTCTAAGGGAGTGGAAATAGCCACGTTATCACCGTCTAAAGCTGCCCATGAGCTGGTGAGGAAGACAATGCTGGCCTGCTTCGTGGCCGAGAAAGACTGTTCTTTCATGGAAAGGGAGCAATTAATTCGAGACGTACAGAAGCTCACACTTACATTTGCCAAGAAGTTGCTGCTTCCTCCTGAAGAAACCAACGAAAGAGAAGAAGACGACGTTCAATCCCAGTATGTTCTTCCCCGTGGGAGGGTTTTGCCTCCTTCCGCCTATTTTTCCTTCCAAGATAATGGCCGGATGCATCTTCCAATAGTAGATTGGAGTGCTTTTCGAGGGTATTCAGTTGCTGTGTGGATTAATGTGGACTTTTGCTTAGCTCAAGCGAAGAAACAAAGCTCCGTAGTTGAAGGAGTGGAACAGGAGGATCTGTACGCCAAATTTAACTTGTTTAGGTTCACAAACGGATCGAATACACTTGGTGTGGAGGCGTCTCTAGAGTACACGGAAGATTCAAGTGAAGGAGGCAATGGAGTGCTGTTAAATGTCAGTTGCTGTGCTCCAGGAACAACTGGAGACGCCAAGAAATCGGCGTCTATTGCTGCATCTGCTTCCTATTCGCCAGAGTGGAGAAGGATTCAGCAGGAGATTCATCTTGTGCCTGGTGAGTGGCATTTACTGGTGATTTCCCATTCTTTACACTACGTGAAGAAGAGCAAAGTATCTTGTCATGTGGATAATAAGCTCCAGTTCAAAGAAGAACTTGTGTATCCATCTGGACTCGTCACAGCGTCCAAGTGTACGATTGGAGGAGGACGTAACGCGAAAACCAAGATTGCCAGTGTAGCCATGTACCAGGAAGAGCTTTCATTAGCGACGATCGAGTTAATGTACGCCTTGGGGCCTATGGTTTCTTCATTTAACAGGTGGGCAGCAGCATTGCCGTCTCAGTCAAGTCGACTTGTTGCTGGCACTCACGAGCGAGCACTAGGACCTTCTCCTCTATCAGTTCCAGAGAATGAAGCCTTTACGACGTTCTGTAAACTGCAGGTAGTGTTTGCGTTTAATGCGCAGAACACTGTCAATGAAGACTATGCTGATCTTGGTGTAGAATGGCTCAGTGAGGGTACAACACCGAGTTCTAATGGGAAATGGCTGGCACTTGAGAGTACTGTTGGTGCATCAGCTGAGATTCAACAACGAAATGCAAGACTGGGAAAAAGTACACAGAAAATGATTTATTCAGACTATCAAGCAGCATGGTATCGGTCAGTAGGGGTCTCTTCATTGCCTGTACTGTTGGACTATATCCTCACTGCTTACGAGATAATTATGAAGAAACAATCAACTGAGACGGATGTCAAGGCAAATGGAAGTACAAATTCTTTACAAGGTGAAGAACGACCCATTTCCGCAGTAATGGAGAGCGTGGTGGTTGATATCTTGTGGATTATGAAGGGTATGCTGCTTAATAATGTGGCGAATCAGCAGGAAGTGCTCCAGAACTATTTGTTTCACATCCTTTCTCATGTTATGGTGCAACACAAAAGTTGTCTTTCTGTGATTTGGACGCCTGGGAGTCTTGTGGTTTGTGTGGAAATGGTGAAAAGTCTGTTTGGGATGATGCCATCGCCTAAAAAGAGCCTGGATTTAAGTGAAAATCACCCTTTTCACGTGTCAATTTGGACGACAAACCCGCTTTTCGCTTCTGGTGTTCGTGCGATTCTAATGGATTACCGATTGTGGACGCAAGCTGACTATAAAACGCAGTCCATTTACAATCACCAAATGTATGGACTGGCGTGTGAATACCCGCAAGCTTTTAACAACATGCAAGCAGTCTCGAAAGTGCTGGAAATCTTGGAGAATTTCTACTCGGTAATGGACTGGCGTGTGAATACCCGCAAGCTTTTAACAACATGCAAGCAGTCTCGAAAGTGCTGGAGATTTTGGAGAATTTCTACTCGGTGTCGCACGTTTTGCCAGCTTCTGCTGAGAACGAGTCGAGTCAGAATTCACAGCAACTGACTGAGCCTGACGAGAAGGATCGTCACTGGAAACAGCAAAGTATTCAGAGTCTGGTGGAAGTGATTGAGGTTTGTCTGACGAATCAGAGCACGCAGGTGCACGAAGTTCTCGAGCAGGAGGTGATGGAGACAACGTTCGCTCGATCTAGTGCTCCTACAGGAACAGGAGGTGGTTCTAGTACGAATAGTGCTGGTCCCTCGCCAGCCGCATCTACTCCGTCCTCGTCTTCCGTATCGCCTTCTATGGTGGCACCTGGGCGCAAAGGAGGCGTCTTCAGCATCAACCTTGAAAGTATTGTCTGGAGTGACCAATCAACGCCAAATTCAGCTTCATCCGGACATCCGGAAGGTAAAGTTACAGATGAAAAAGGTGCGAGTGTTAAGAAGAGTGTGTTGCACTCTGTCCAAGCGCGGTTTTCTCTCGTTCGGGACATTCGTGCGGTGGTGCGATTCTTGATGACCAGTAAAGATGCGGCGGTGTGTACGTCTATCCTACTTCTATTGCGCCGACTGGCTGTTTCGTTTCTGGATATGCGCTTTGCCTTGATTAGTTCTAGTATCATGGATTGTCTGCTGTATTTAATGCACGATCAACGCAGCGACGTGGAGAGTTCTACTAAGACAGAAGAGAAGGAGAGATCTCACGTCTCGATTCATGTCCGTATGGCTTGTGTCCCGTTGTTCATCTATCTGTTGGATTGGCTCGAGTCAATTGAAGGTCGTACTGTGTGGTGTGGACTTGAAGAGCATTTGCGACTGGTTCTTAATGGCCATGGAAGCTTTTCAGTTGGCTTTCTGGAGCTTATGATGGAGTTTTACTTCGATCCTGCATGGTTGTTAGGTGTTCAACACAGTATTATTATGAACGATCCATCGAAGAAAGAGTCGCTGCTCTTTCCTATTGCTCCAGCCGCGAACAAGTTGACTGTACTTGAAGATGTTGGAGTTGAAGACGGTATTGCTGTTACAGCTACTGGGGAAATGAGTACTGGGATTGGAGGTCTCATTGAGTGGATGAAGATGGCAAACCAGTTTGTAGGGAAACGTTTACAGTTAACGTGGGAAAAGAGAGCGGCTGTGATTCGATTGACAGCTTTGAGAAGTTTATCTAACGTTGGTGCAGAAGTTGACGGTCCAAGTGGCGACTTGGCGCTTGTTGCTGAGATGTTTGACGAAGGTGTGAGTGGCATTCTGAGTCTGCCTTTGAAAGGAATTTTACCGTTTCTACCCATTTTACTAGGGAAAAGTACGCCTCACTTTCGCGAGAAAGTGCTGATGGATATTAATGTCAAGCTGAAGACAGACGAAGAGCTTCAACAGCAATTACTCTTGATGAAGAAAGGCTGGGCAGATGCTCTGCTCGAGTTATCGTTGACTTGTTCTGTAGGTGTTGTGAGTACGACTATGAAGGAAGAAGGTGAAGATAATGATGACAATTGCGGTCGAGCGTATAGTGTTGATGCTAGTAAAACTGGAGAGGATTTGGTGCTGGATACGATTGTCTCGCTGCTTTGTATGGCGATGACCAACACACATGGATGGCGATCATTTACTCATTTACTACTAGCTCTGAAAGGTATCCAAGTGAAGTACAATGTCGCGTCGGGGACTGCTACTGCAGCTACCGGGTTTTCTCTTCCTCCTTTGGCTCAAGTAGCTCCACATGCCGAACAGTCGGAACTTTTCCGTGAGCCTTTGAACTGGATTTGTCGGATGGTTGGTATTGTACTGCAGCGTATGGCGCGAAGTCGAACAATTCTGTCTCGAACCCTCGCTGAGAATGTGCAGCGTCTGCTTTTCCTGGTTCATGAAACGTTGTTGGCTCTACCGTTAAAGGCGCAAAGTGCGGACGTTGAGTCAAGTTCTAGTGCAACTTCAGACAGATTTACATGGTCCGATGCACAGCTTTTCCTACTTAACGCCGTGTTGGATATCTGTGCGCGATTGGTGGAGAGTACACATAAAATGCATCGGGTTGGTCTCTTTCCTGGTCTCCCAATCTTACAATTTGCATTGCCCTACATTTTCAGTAAAACGATGATGGAGCGGGTGATTGCAGTGCTGGTACAGGATTTCCGACAGGAAGTGACAGCTGGATCTGCACTTAGTGTCTATGAATCGGTGTCCACGCGCGATGTTTTTCTTCGTGCGCTTGTGGACCTTCGTCGTGCTTTGGTTGTGCATGAGAAGGAGGAGTTGTTGGTGTTGTTACGGGGACTTACGCTTCGGATTTGCACGTCTGGGTCATTTGATGAAGAGTTGGGACTGGCTGGTTTATCTGTACATGAACTTGGTACGTTGACGGAGCAAGAAGCGGTGGAAGTGGTGCTGGATGCGTTGGCTTTAGCGATTAACGATACAGAACTGCATGAACGAGAGGAAGCGGAGGATATGGTGCCGTATTTCCCGATTGCAAAGGAGTTGAGAGCAGAAACTGAAGCCCCTGTTCATACTGCAGAGAAAGATACCGAACAGCCATCACTAACTGGTAAAAAGTATTCGAATGTAGAGTCTACTGATGATAGCGAGCGAGTGCTCTGGGCAGCACTTGAAGTTGAGGAGAATCGCATGTTAGCGACTCTACGAGATGTTTCGAGTCGTGAAGGGCAGCGGGCACTAACTACACTCACGGTCCAATGCGAGCAGAAACAAAAGTGGACTCAGAAGCTGTGGCTGAAGCAGGAATTCACCTTCCGATCCCAGAATCAGTATGAATCTTTACGCCGAACAGCACCAGAAACGTTGACAACGTTGCAAAAGTCGCTCATGTGGCGCCTTGGACTGTATGAGACTCCGTTCCCGTCACGGATGAGACGTACAGTTGATGTGGATTTGCAGTTAAGCTTGGAGAAGCTGCTAGCGATTGAAGTGGAGGAAGTAGGCGACGCCCGTGTAAAGAAACACCACCGACACTCGTCAGCACTCGCTTCGCCTTTAGAAATGCTTCAAAGCTTTGAAGGCGATTCCGAAGACAGTTTAACGAGTTCGACGGTCACTGGATCAGGTCGAAACTTGCTTGAGAGGGTGGGTCAAGTGGTGGCACAACAGCGAGGCGGTGAGATTCGAGATATCACGTCGGATGAGGTATTGCCCGCCTTAGAACTAGCAGATACGTACGTACCCAGTACAGATGACTGTGAGAAAGGGGAAGATGAAACCGAGAGTCGAGTTTTTGCTGAAGAAGAGCAGTTAGACGAGTACAAGAGTGGCTCTGCTGCAGTTAATTCAGATACAACTGATGGCAAATCAGAGTCCTTCCCGTCAGCTACTGGATCAAAAGGCTAGACGAGTACAAGAGTGGCTCTGCTGCAGTTAATTCAGATACAACTGATGGCAAATCAGAGTCATTCCCGTCAGCTACTGGGTCAAAAGGGGTCGTTCTCTTGGGACAGGGTGAAAAGGGATTAGATCCTGGTGCTGGGATCGCTGTAGCATCGGGAGATCAAGTGTACGCCAGTGTAACGTGTAGACGTGTCGTGCCTGAAGGTGTTGTGCTCGGTCGACTGTCTCTGTGTGGGAAACACATTGCCTTTGAGCCGCAGCAAGAGCTTCCTGTAAGTGCGAGAGTACCTGGAGGGGGTATCGCCCCGGGAACGACCGATTTTGATGACACAACTCTTCCTGTGCCTTCAACAACTAGTGTGGATGAAGCAGCCCCGGGTTTACATCGATGCTGGCGATGGAAATACACGCATCTTGTCGGTGTTTATCTCCGACGCTATCGTTTACGGGACTCTGCGATCGAAGTGTTTCTCCGTAATGGTAGTACTCACTTCCTGGACTTCCCGTTGACGACGAAGCATCGTCGTAACGAGTTTGTACGCGTTTTGTACTCGTTTCTTCCTCGAAGCACTCCAAAGCAATGGCCTGGACGAGTGATTCCACATCTCGCGACTACTACAAAGGCATGGCAAAACCGACAGATCAGTAATTTCGACTATCTCATGGCTCTCAACACTTTCGCAGGACGCAGTTTCAATGATTTAACCCAATATCCCGTGTTTCCTTGGGTTCTTTCCAACTACGAAGACGCGACGTTAGATCTGAGTGATCCGCACAACTTTCGTGATCTTTCCAAGCCTGTCGGTGCTTTAAACGCCGCGCGTCTGGAGGAATATTGGGAGCGCTATCACTCGTTTGATGACCCTGTGATCCCCAAGTTCCTCTATGGTTCCCACTATTCAACTTGTGCAGGAGTTGTGCTGTTCTTCCTCTTTCGACTGGAACCTTTTGCCACTTTACACCAGAAAATGCAAGGCGGCACCTTCGATCTCTCTGATCGACTCTTTTTCTCCATTCAAGAGACGTGGCGGATGTGTAACTCGCAGATGTCGGAAGTGAAAGAGCTGACACCCGAGTTCTTCGCTAGTGACGGCACTTTTTTGCGTAACCGGAATGGCTACGCGCTGGGCAAGCGCCACGATCAACAAGCAGTAGGAGACGTACAGCTTCCAAAGTGGGCACATACACCGGAAGAGTTTGTACGGATCCACCGCGCAGCATTGGAAAGTGAACACGTTTCGCGTCATTTACACTTGTGGATCGATCTCATCTTTGGCTACAAACAACGTGGACGAGCTTCACTCCAAGCGAACAATGTGTTTTACTATCTAACGTACTATGGTGTGGTCGATCTGGATAAAGTGGAAGATCCTTTCTTACGCGAGTCGATGGAGCTACAAATCGCACACTTTGGGCAATGCCCCATGCAGCTCTTGGCTTCTCCTCATCCTAAGCGTCATGCTGCATTTGCTCGCAGTGCTGTGGGTAAAACAACGACTGGTGTTGTATCTAACAAACCTGGTTCAGAGCGAGCGAGTCCACCACTAAGTGGAGGGAAAGAAAGTAGTTTGACTACATCCAGTAACATCCCTCGACCGCTTTCTCTGGCTTTTCAAGACTTTTCACCTATTGCACAGGACAAACGTCGAAATTGGAGCCCCGTGGCGTCCGTGAAGCCCATTGCACAGAGCGGCATTCGACTGTTAAAGATTCTTCCGGACCGTGTTGTGAGTGTGAATGAGCTTGGAGTGATTGAGATTTACTATTGGAAACTGCTACCAAAGCCCACGCCGTTACCATCTTCACCACATAATTCTGCTTCCCCTAAAGTCCAGGGAGTGATCAAGACCTTCGCTGCTGGGGAAGATGTCGAGACAATTGAAGCTTCAAGAGCGAGTTTCTCTTCAGTTACCGACTTCCAACGAGATAGTGAAGGAGATTTACCGTCTAATGAAGAGGAAGAGAGCGGAGGTGACGCAGTGAGTGATTGTCCATGGTTACTGGAAGTTGTGCGCGATGATTCCCCTTTCGATTACATCCCACGGATACCGGTATTCGACCACGTTCAGCATGACGACGAGAGCGTTAAGTCACACACTCGAAGTCATGCTTTTCCCGTTGTTATCTCTCGAAATGGACGTGTTCTTGTCTCGGGAGGTGCTCGTAATGGTGCACTGCATTTTCGTTTATTGGACTTGGATAATGGCCATGTTATTGGGAAAGCTAGTGTAGTAGGACACAGTGCTGCTGTGACGTGTTTAAGTCTTGATCGCTGGAGTTATCACAGTCATAACGAGATTGTTGTGTCGACAGCTCAAGAAGACGACGAGTTACTTGTATCTGGGTCTCAGGACGGGACATTAGCACTCTGGCGTCTTTCGCGTGTGAAGCCAGATATGCTCTTTCGATTACCACGCGTTTCGCCACGTCCTGTGCTGATCTTACGCGGTCATGCGACTCCTATTGTGGACTGTAGTGTTAGTACTTACTTGGGTGTTGTGGCTTCCTGTTCGCTTTCGGTTGGTATGACGCATTTCCTGTACGATGAAGGCCAAGTAGCTTTTGTATTTGAACCTGCTGAGGACGGTGGAGAACTTGTCCGTGTGTGTCTATCAGTTAAAGGATACGTCGTTGCTATCACTGCAATTTCACGAACTGTAGCTGATGATACTGGACGGACGGTGGTGTCTAGTATCTGCCAGATATTTAACCTTTCTGGAGTTTTGATCCAATCGCACCACCTATTATCGGAGGAAGTCTCGGATGTTGAGGTTTCAGCTGAAGGCGATTTGATCTTCTTTACACTCAGTCCTGGGATTATCCGCATCTGTCGTATTGAAGAGTACGTGGTGTCTTTGATTTGGTCATTTTTGGGTAAAGGGTTAATGTTTTGTATGGTGTTTTGTAGTTTTGTGACGGTGCAAGAATACGTTTCTCCGTCAACAGTAGGAGCAACGATATCCTCGACGTGTTTTGGACCAAAAGAAGCTGTGATTCTACTGGCTTCGGGTCATAGTGATGGTACATTGTCGCTGCAATTGCTTCCGGATGCTAGTGGCTCCGTGTCGTTCTTGGCGAATGTCCGTCGACTGCTTGGGGTTTCCTCGAAACTCAAACGTGTGAAAGGTACAGTACAACATGCTCAAACACTAGCCATGTCAACTCTAGGCAATGCCAAGGCTGTCACTAGTACAGCACGTGATATCGCTGGTGAAGCTCTTGGGGAAGCCAAAGTCATGATGCGTGGACTTTTCTCGTATCTCCAGAAGGGTTAAAAGAAGGGTTAACCTTTAATGACTAGATACCTTACATGGCTACAGATCAGTCTGAGTTGACTGTCGTTATGTTGCGTGCTGTAGTCATCAGATTTTAAAGACTGGACAAGCGATTTCTATGGTTCTCGGACGCCGCAATATCATACTAGTATCAATCAGTAGAAGATTGAGTTTATTTAAAACGAAGGTGGCGTTACGAGGGATGTACGGAAAAGTGCCGTCAGCAAAGGCAAGTGGCAAAGAAACAGCAGATTTAGGTACGCTAATAGGGCAACCGAGGACTGACTATTTTTCCTTCCCACTCATTGGCCAATCCAGATGCATCTCTCTTCGGATTTGCGAAATAGGGAGCTCTTTCGAGCAACACCAATTCATGTTTTTAAAAACATGGAGTTCTCTGTCATTGTGTAGAGCCTCCAGTCAGTTCTGGGAACTTGCTGGATAATCACCCAGCGGTTTCCGTACGAAATTTTGAAGTGCATTCACAGAAACCGACTAAGCACGTCCACTTCAATACCAACTACAGTACTTACACACGTTTTTTTAATGTCCACGCAGCAACTTTAATCTTGTCGGAAACTTCTAGTTTCAAATACTGAGTAAAACAACTCCGCATTTCGCACAATACTTTCATAAAGGGTACATTATGTTAAGCACCCTATTTTGCAAACTCAATCGCAAATTTCCTTCAGCCGCAGTAAGTAATTTACCGACTCGGAGACGTTCGTCCTCGGAAAAAGAAGCCGAAAATGGCGCCGCTCACCGCCGCCGAGCGGCTGGAGATGGAGGTGGACGCCGCCTTGGAGTCTGCGCAACACGAGCAGGAGCTTCGTACCCGCGTTCAAGCCGTTTCTCTCCGACGACGACCGTCCGACGACGCCGAAAGCGCGCGCTCCAGTCTCGTGTCCCATCACTCGTTTGCTTCTGCTCATTCCGCTCCCAGCACTGATTGGCTCTTACGCAGTCGCAAGAACACAAGTACCGAGATCAGTGCACGTCTAGCCAAACGTCCGAGTTTCAGTGAACAGTTTGACGAGGAGCGTTGCAGTCTACCAACACTAGAAAACTATCAAGCAGAGGAGACGAGTAAAGCCGGCGTGACACCCATAGCAGAAGAAGGGAAGCGACTACGTACCATGTGGGGTAAGAAGGACAAGGAGAAGAAGAAGAGCAGAGAGCCTTTTGACGTGTACTACGCTCCACACAGTCCCGTACCGTCCAGTGTCCACTCAGCACCTCGAGCGAGAGTTAAGAGCGGTGTATCCGAGAGGAAAGGCGCCGTACTAACAGAAGTGAGTGAGCTTAATTTCGGTCTTCCTATGTTTCAAGACCCGCCCAGATCGCAGTGCAATGGACGCTTTGATCAACAAGAAGAAGAGCTGGAGGAAGGACAGAAGAGAACGCCGCTAGATGCCATGCATTTATTCATCAATGGAGCTCCACACGTGTCGATTGAGGAATCACAGAAGTACACGTTTGCTGTCGTGTTGAAGCACACGGAGCAGATCTTCCACCTGCTTAAAAGGAGGTTCCCGTCCCGTTCTGCAGCGTCCATTCGACGTGATCTACCGAAACAAGTGAGTGCTTTACAGCAGAAGTGCGTACGTCGTCTGATTCAAGCGGGATTGGGCGTGATTCTACTGGATAATGCACTGTACGATCACTATCTGGAAGACCAACGAGGTATCTACCGAAACAAGTGAGTGCTTTACAGCAGAAGTGCGTACGTCGTCTGATTCAAGCGGGATTGGGTGTTATTCTACTGGATAATGCACTGTACGATCACTATCTGGAAGACCAACGAGGTATTCATCGGAAACAGGACCCGGGGGAAGCGGAAGACGTGGGACGGAACTTGTGTATCTTGATTGACCCCAAGAAGAACCCGGATTTGTTGCTGCATGAGTTTAAACGGGAACTGGACGAGCTGTCGATCAAACGTGGCGACTCGTTGGGTCGTTTGGCTGAAGAATCACTCGATTCGCTTAAGGAAATGTGTTTCTCGCCTGCTTTGGAACTGCAACTGACTCACAACATCATTAAGAACGCGTTTAAAGACTACGACAAGGAAGAATGGGTCATTGACGTGAACAAAGAACTCACAGTGAGAGATATCCTTGTCGAGTGTTTCCCGCTACATGATCGAGCTTTTAACCGAAAGTTCTTTGACGAGTACCGGAAACGAACGTTTGACTTGAATTTACGCAAAGCTGCAGCAGGAAACAGTGATCGGTGGGCGGTGGAGGAACTGCGACTGCATTTTGGAGAGCGCGTGGCGTTCCTATTCGCTTTCATGCACATTTATACGAAGCATTTGGTGCCGTTAACGGCGTCTTGTCTCGTTTATTACTTGTGTTTTCGGTTCACGACTGCGCCGGTATGGAAGGAATATGTGGAAGGGCTGGCGATCCTCGGTATCTTCGTTGTGTGCTTCTGGGGACCTTCTTTCTTAGTGTGTTGGGCGCGTGAGACGCGTTTGCTGGTGGAGAAGTGGAACTTGACCAAGTACAAGAACACAGTGTACGAACGCAATGATGACAACCCAGGCTTCAAGTACATGTGGGTTAAGAACCAATTGACGCATGAAATGGAGAAGATCCCGAAACAACGCAAGAACCACTGGATTCAGCTCACGATGCTCGTGTTTGTGTTGATCTGCGCGTTGATTCAGTGTCTGTGTCTTGTGCCGTTCATTCAATGGTATGTTTACGCCAAGAACGCCCCGACCTGTGATGCGTGCAATGGGGACAGTGACGAGGATTCGTATGCTTGTATCTGGTTCATTACGTGCTTCAACTCGATTAACTCGGCTCTTGGCACAGATCGGTGGGTGTACATTCTCATTCAAGGTATTCTTCTGGGTTTACTCATTGATATCATTTTCTTCGAGTTATTCAATTGGATGTCGGAGAAATTCGTGCAATGGGAAAACTATGCCAAGAAATCCGACCACGAGAACCGTCTGATCCACCGCCGCTTTGTGTTTGTGTGGAGTAATTGGTTCTTCTGGTTCCTCTTCATTTCCTTTGTTTATTTGCCGTTTGGTGGTACGATTTTGAAACTTTTTCACAAAGTTGGGCTTGGAGCTCTAGCTCCATACGATTGGAACCCAAATCTACTAACGCTCGATACGTTGTTTGTTACTCCGCTTGTGGTCACGCAATTCCTGAATATGTTGCTGGAAACGATCGCTCCGTATTTACTCCGTAAACTGCGTGGTCGTCCGTCTATCGGTTGTCGCCAAGCGTCTCCGTTCGCCTGGTGTGTTTCCCACTTGTCCCGGTGTTTCCGCTTTGCGAACCAGCAACGAGAATCGTTACAACACTCTGCAAATTTTAGTTCACAGGACACCGCCAGCACTATCAGTGGCCAAAGTCATCGTCATGTGAGAGTGAAAGAAGATTCCGGACCGGTTACCAACTTGACAGCGACTCGCCTTGCTCATCTGGTACAGAAAGAGACCGGATTCGTAGTGAATGTGCTGCCCATGTCGGACGACTCGAACAAGTATTCAGCTTACGAGATTCTGGCTGAAGTCAAGCTGCCCATTTTCGACCCAGTGCTGGATTACTTGGATGCTTGTATCCAGTTCTCTTACGTGATGATGTTTACAGTGGTGTGGCCACTTTTGCCGTTCCCTGCGTTCTTTAACAACGTTCTGGAGGTGCGTGGAGATGCCTTCCGCTTACTGTTTGCCAACCGGCGGCCGATGCCGCGACGTGATTCGTCTATTGGTGAATGGGCTACAGTGCTCGCCTACGCCAATATCTTCGGTGTGACTGTCGTATCAGCGTTCGTTGTCGTGTATCATTATGGGTACTTTGTAACGGACTGCAACTTTACGTTTAGTAACGCGTACATGATCCCATTCGGGACAATTGAACCGGAAGATACGGCCGACCCACGCACGTGTCTAAACAACAGTGAGACGCCACGATGGAAAATGTTCCAGATTGTGCTCTTTGTGGCGCTCGAACACGTCGGTTTCTGTGTACGATATTTGGTGATGCAGTTTGAGAAGACGCCCGCTTCCATCCGTTCTTCAGGATATTTGCGTCTCAAACAGATTCAACAGTTGACAGCAACATCGGCGGCTCCTCCTTCGCAGCTTGAGTATGTACAACGTCTCCGCGTTCTCTTTGAAAAACACGACGTGGATGGTGATGGCCACTTGGCAGAGCCTGAAGTGATCCAACTTCTAGCGGCTTGGTTGTGTAAACACCCGTCCGAGTTACTCCCGTACTCTGGCTTAATCTTCCGCTATATGGACAAGAACAAGCTGGGTAAAGTACCGTTCTCCACGTGCTGCCTCATGATGCAACATGTGAACCACGACCGCTTCTTCTCGTGTTTATTAGGCCTTTATGACCCTCTGAATGGCTCGTATAACGATGAGATTCGCCGTACATGCGACCCAATTGAGCTGCATCGTGTACTGAGCGAAGTTTCATCCGAAACGCAGCAGCGACGCAGTAATATGTTGCGAGAATCGGAAGCTACAGATACTTCTCGTCTTCGAGATTCGACTTTCTTCTATGTGGAAAACTAAGAAGACAAACACAGTTTTTGCTGGTTAAAAATAAAAAAATGCATTTTTTGTTTATGGAATTTTTTTTTTGTTTTGTTTTTTTTACAATATATCTACTTCCCCTGCCCTTAATTAAAACGCGTTGACCAACGGTAATAAATCGGAACTTTTATTAAAATGTTGATTAGATGCTGGTAAATGTAGTGTTCGTTCACGTCATTAATTGACTAATTTGTGAGATTTTAACAAACCACCGGATGAAGCAAAGTTGGTATTGTTCGTTCACGTCATTAATTGACTAATTTGTGAGAGTTTACCGGATGAAGCAAAGATCACGCGAAATACCCAATCGTCAAACCGAAGCAAATACTAATTTGTGAATGCACTAATATTATTAGGATTTTGTTTCCATGGGATTGTGCAGATTCGCTAATCAAAGTATAAAAAAAGCAAAAGCGGGACAAGAAAGCGTTTTCCTGGTAAGACTTTGGGTTTTGCCGTCTGCCACGCTAACACCGCGACACTCTTCATCATATATAGTTGAGTTGATGATACAACGCGTACATGTTCTACACCCACTGAGCCTCAAAAGTTTTATAGAAAATATCGTAAAAAATATACTTCGAAGTATTAAACAGCGAAAATAACTTCCGTTGCAGATTATTTAGCACAAATACCAGCAATTCCTATCCTCACCATTCCGTTTGAAATTTGATACAATGTGTACATATACTACATCCACTGAGCCTCAAAAGTTTTATAGAAAATATCGTAAAAATATATTAAACAGCGAAAAAATAACTACCGTTGCAGATTATTTAGCACAAATACCAGCAATTCCTATCCTCACCATTCCGTTTGAAATTTGATACCCCACTATTGACGACACCGCTCGTGGGATGCTGCAGCTCAGTGTAGCCAACACTGGTACCGTACACATTTAAATAGGAGCAGCATCAGCCTTGTTCTGGTACTAAACCGACTGGGCGGGTGGGTCTTTGAATTCCATTCGGGTCTCCTAAGAACCATCCCACACCAGGCCCTATATATACTGACCAGCAGCCTTCCCAGAGCGGTTTGACTGCTGCTTGGAGACGCAACGGCCTTGATCAAAAAGCTATTTATTCTGATGGGCGTTCCCACTGGCATAAGCTGACTTGTTTCTCGTTTTAGTATGAGGCCCAAGCCCAAAATGTTCATTTCGAGATCTCCCGACCAACGAACGCTTTCATCATGCAGATTAGTGATTCAATCGCGTCGATGCTTTGTGTCCAGGCGAGCTCACAGGCCACGCGGTGCCGATACAAGACAGGCCGATGCCCCAATACCCGCGCAGTCAAAGCGAACGGAACACTACTACTGCTCTGCGAATACCACCGCAACCAGCAGAATCGCACCAAGAAGCGCAGTGATATGAAGTGCCGCCACGATCGTGCCAAGAAGCGTCAGGCTCAGCGAGCAAAGTTCCATACGAAACAGCACTCCACCACCCCTTTCGCTTACGAACACTGGTCTACCGCGTCGTCACCTCTCGCTTTGATTACCGTACCGCTTATTGAATACTCGGACGGCTCCGAGTTCTCAGGTGCAAGTCCGTCGTCAGAAGACGAGGAAGACAAGATGCTCGAGTCCACGAGCCCCACGGGCGTCGATATTGACGTGTACGCAGTGAATTGGACCCCCAATTGCTTGTCTCCTATCACGACGCCAAAATTGTGTTTGCAGGAGACCAGCCTCGCCCCTGAGGATATTTGGCTGCTCGAGTATTTTATCCTGTGAATCTTGAAGGACGCAAGGGCTTAATAAACGTTAGTATACCTTACACGAAAATGCGTACAATAAACGTTAGTAACCTTTACTTAATTGTTGCTTTTCATACAAATAATATTTACGTGAAAGTGATCGATCGACGACGTTAAACTACTGTGGTCGACGAGGACTGTACTGTACACTTTCATCACATCCAGCTTCCATTCAACAACAACTAGCAACCAGGAAGTAGAATAAGCTAACCCAGGCACAGGCAAGACGAAATTTATTTATTATTAAATCAGTACCACGTTGAAGTTTTCGTATAAATATTCTGCTCGCTCATTGGTCCGTTTTCCGCATCATTTATTTTTTGTTGAAGTTTTCGTATAAATATTCTGCTCGCTCATTGGTCCGTTTTCCGCATCATTTATTTTTTAACAGTCTCTACCGTATCTGTTAGCCTATCCTTTATACTTGTTTTTGTATGCAACAAATTTTTTAACAGTCTCTACCGTATCTGTTAGCCTATCCTTTATACTTGTTTTTGTATGCAACAAAAGTATCCATTATTTCCTCTCATTCCTCAATTTGCGTCAAAGAGCTCAAGTCGTGTCCTGCTCTTCATGGCGCTCAACTCCAGCAAGCAGAAAACTCTGCAGGATGCTGGAGAGCAGACGAATCTGCTGCCTGTGAAGGGCTCAGCCTCCACGCGTCCGCAATACCGTTCCATCATCATGAGCGTCTGCTCCTTCATCCTCGTCACTGAGTTCTGCGAGCGTCTGGCGTACTACGGACTCTCAGGCTCATTGCCTATCTTCTTTCATCGCAACTTGGGCCTCAGCACGGTGCTGGCTACAGAGCTTAACTCCACCTTCACTTCGCTGTCGTATCTTACGCCGTTACTCGGCGCATACGTGGCGGATCGGCATCTCGGCCGCTTCTCCACGATTGTTGTCTTCTGTGTGCTGTACATTGCAGGACTAGCGCTGTGTGTGTTCGCCTCCTTACCGGCCGTCTCATCTATGCCTCTATTCATGCTAGGACTGTTCGGCGGCGTGAGCTTCGGAGCGGGTGGTATCAAGCCTAACGTTGTGGTGCTGGGAGCAGACCAATTTGACGTCGATATCCCAGCTCAACGAGCTGAAAAGGACAGTTTCTTCAACTGGTTCTACTGGTCCATTAATGTCGGAGCCACTTTCAGCTATGGAGTACTCACAAACTTGGCGGTGAACGGACTACCGCCCTACATCTCGGCAGACTACGGCTTCTTCGCGTCCTTTGCGATCCCATCGGCAGCTTTTGTGCTGGCTGCGACCGTCTTTTACGCTGGCAAGTCGCGGTACCGTCGTGTGCCACCCAAGGGCAGCGCTCTTAGCAAGTTCTTCTCAGTGTTGCTACAGGCCGGAGCTCGTTCGCGTCGCGGTAAACTTGTGCTCAGTGGTGGATTGGCCTTTGTACCTGGTATCGTGCTTACGACAACCTCATACTTCATCCAAGACCATTTCACGCACATGACTGTGGCTCTGGCTGGTGCGGGAGCTGTAGCTTACGGGACGTTCGTGCTCGTGTACTCGGGAGCTGCTACCGACTGGCTGCGACTCGCAACGCGCACGAACGGCGGCTCGTTTTCGTCACAGGAAGTGCAAGATGCCGCACAGGTGGTGCGTCTCGCGCCGTATCTAGGTATCATCATCATCTTCTGGGCCGTGTATGGTCAAATGACGTCCAATTTTGTCGTACAAGGCTGTCAAATGGACTTGCGTGTACACAACAGTGCAGGAACTTCTGGGAAGCCGGTGCTGCTGTCGTCAGCAATGCTCAACGTTGTGGACTCGGGTGTCATTTTGATCTTCATCCCTGTGTTCGACCGACTACTGTATCCATTGTTGGCCAAGATGGGTATCTACCCGACGCTGCTACGTAAGATTGGCGTTGGTCTGGTCTTCTCAATGCTAGCCATGCTCGTGGCCGGTTGGACGGAGCAGACTCGTAAAAACAGTCCGATGATCGAGGGCGTGGCTTCCAATTGCAGTGCGGCGGGGGAGACGCTGCCAATGTCTACACTCAGTGTGTGGTGGCAGACGCCGCAGTACGTTCTCATTGGTTTAAGTGAGATTTTGACGTGCATTTCAGCCTACGATCTCTTCTATTCCGAAGTACCCGAGTCCATGCGCAGCGTGTGTCAGGCCCTCAACCTTCTCACTACAACACTGGGTTTTATCGTGGCAGGAGCGCTCAACAGTATCTTCTCCTTTTGGATCACAGCGAACCTGAACGACGGGCATCTCGAGTACATTTACTACCTGATGGCACTGTTGGTGTTTGTGCTGCTGATGGCTTTCATGATTGTGTCGCAGTCATTCGAGTACCATGTGCCACCACCGGGTCTCGATTCCGTGTCTGGGTTCTCTCCTGCGCTCTCTCGTGCTGTACCATGTGCCACCACCGGGTCTCGATTCCGTGTCTGGGTTCTCTCCTGCGCTCTCTCGTGCTGCTAGGGAATTGCGTAAGAAACTTCAGTTCCAGCCCAATAGTAGAAAGTAAGTGTCTAGAGATGGATAATGTCTTGATAGAAAGAACTGCGACCAATTAACCCTTCTGGCTGTATTGAGTTAAGTGTGATGTACCATGTGCCACCACCGGGTCTCGATTCCGTGTCTGGGTTCTCTCCTGCGCTCTCTCGTGCCGCTAGGGAGCTGCGTAAGAAACTTCAGTTCCAGCCCAATAGTAGAAAGTAAGTGTCTAGAGATGGATAATGTCTTGATAGAAAGAACTGCGACCAATTAACCCTTCTGGCTGTATTGAGTTAAGTGTGAATGGTTTATGCTGCTGACGAGTGGGTTGGAACTCACTTGCAATCTTCAAGATCCATTCGACAACAAAGTTCATGCAGGAATGAACGCAGCCACTTGTGGTTATTACCTCGTGTTTTTACAAACTCATCCAATGTTGTTTTTTGCTGGTTCAAGGGACGTAGAAATTCACGAAACAAAAGTTCCAAGACTTGTGTCGGATCTTTCGCTAAATTGTTTCTCCATTGTAAATGTGAGTTGTAATAATCGCCATGAGTGGCAACTCTTCATCTGAACAGAGTCCAAAGTCATTGGTACATTGTGAAACGTGGGAATTCCTCCGATACAATCAACACTTTGACACGCAAAACGCGAGATTCACAAATCGGAAACTACAGGCGTCACAATCGCCACGAGTTGACCATAAAAGCTCCAGGTTATGATCAGCTCCACACTCGGAAAGCAACGGTTTCTGGGGTTATATAGTTTTTCTGGTTTTCTTATCAGCCGTATGAATCTACCGGTAGCTAGGGACAATATGTCAGCAGATTAATAATTTTTTTCTTATCAGCCGTATGAATCTACCGGTAGCTAGGGACAATATGTCAGCAGATTAATAATTTTTACTGAATAAACTTATTAAATGACAATTCATTAAGGTAGAGGCCGTTGTTCAGCCTCGTTCTCTCTAAACAAAATATAATGAGATTTGTGTCAAAATTATTGTAAAGACGTACATGATAACATTTCTGCTAAAAAAATAGCTGTCGACAAGGCTACTCCGAAAAATTTCCCTGGACTCAAAGAGTAGACGGAAATTATCCATAAAAATAAGTTCTCTCCATGGATGTTACTGTTAATTGTGAGTTGGGCAACCCTAATTTGCGTTTAAGAGGATTTCACATCGTAGCAATGGATACGACGATCGAATAGCGAATTAGTTTGCTACAGTGGTTACAGTAATTAGACTGACTCAGACTAATTTATATGTGCTGTTTCGATGCTTTAGTTTCATAAACCTTCAAGTTCATAACCGGACATGGTCACTAAGCTTATATATATTTTTGCCTATTATATATGTATTAGTTGTGTGGTCGACTTTATATTCTATACTTCTTTGCTCAGGATCGTCAGCCTCAGATAAAAAAGTTGAATTAATCTATTATAATAATAAATTAAGTTCGCTTTCATCGCTTTTACGTTCGCTTTGTTTCTTTTGCATAGGCCTTGCGCTTTTGAGCATTAAATTGCTCGCGATGCTTCTCGTTATACTTCCATTGTTTAGCGAGGCGCGTTACTCTCGTTTTAATGTAGTAGCGCTTTTGATTTTCTTTGATGCGCTCCTTATTAGCTAGGCATTTCTCAGTAGAATAGGTCATCTTTATATATCCGGAGTACTATAGACTTTTTATTTATCAGAATTAAAAGTATTATTAAAGGGAGGTAAAATACCGCATTCATTAAGTTTTATTAATACTTTAAATCCAGTATGAGCTGAATAAAAGCGACCCTCTAGGATTAAATAGACGGAGGCACGACGACCCGACGATTTAGGCATCGAAACGATGATTTAGGCATCGAAACGATGATTTAGGCAAAGAGCGGACAGATTACAATAATTCTCATGCGACCTTTCAGATGCGACTTCTTGCTTGTGATAATGATAGCACGATCGATTCTGCCAAGCACCAGCTCACCGAGCACCAACACACCAAGGACTACGGCTTTGATGACTCCAGCAGAGCGGTTCATCAGCATACACAACAGTAAAGCTCACGACTACTTTATTTGGAGCAGGTTCGCGCTAGGAGACGACTATGGAACGATGGCGCGCCTAGTGATTGGAGGTCGATGGGGTGTTGGTGATACTGCACCCGTTCATTATTGGGTCATTGAGTTTACCGATACTGTTAAGTCCACACGGCTTCTCAATCGGCTGAGAGAGCGAAAACATCCTAGTGCGATGTTCCTTATCGAATTGGACAACCCACTGGATGAAGATGATATAGATGCGTTGTATGAGTGCAAGTTTGTGGACCCGACTGTGCGTCAGTTCAAGGATTTTGACACCTTTAATGCCGACTGGAAGTGCAGCGGTCTCACCAAGGATAAAACTACCATCGACTATTTTGACGAAAATCACGCCACAATCCCGATCGAAGAGAAAATGAAATACTACAAGTTTGGATCTTTCCAGTTTATAGATGTCCCTATCGAATAAGACTCGCAGTCGAGTCACAACTGCTTGTAGATGGTTATTTCGAAGCGACGATTTATACTTATAAGACTCGCAGTCGAGTCACAACTGCTTGTAGATGGTTATTTCGAAGCGACGATTTATACTAAGAATACCGAAGAATGAGGTAGGACAGCCCACAAGACTTTAATTCGAAGGTGCTGACTGGACTTTCATTCTGATGAATGTATGTCTTGGTCGAGAGCACAAGTAGATTGAAAAATGTCCGTGCACTTTGAGAATAAACATCGTTCTTTTGAGAGAGAAGCACACAATTAAAGAACTCAAAACAAATTTTGTTTTGAGTCTGGTTGGAATGCCCAGCGAAGACGGCAGTAGTGCTGCTGCAGCTACAGCGCAAAGAAGCGAAAGCGGGACAAGGCTCGAACGCGCCAATATCGAGATAAGAAGAGGTCTGCACGACAGAATCCGTGTAGCGAATAGCAGAGGCTAATGTGGTGAAACCCCAGAGATTTATTTCTATTAACACTTTCACGCTAATGTCGTAAAAGTCAGCAAATCTTGAATGACGATGGTAACAATCCTCTTTTCTGCACAATGCAAAAACTGCTCATGTTAATAAAATACGGTAAGCCTGTATTAATAGTTTACGGCCATTAACACAGCACTGTATCACCGATCTGTATATACGACACACACCATAACACCAATCAAACACCTAAGAAACCCGATAGCCTTTAATGAGTTCTCATATCCATATGGGGACTCAGTATGCAATTATAAGAAGCACCTTTGCATTCTAAATTTTAGGATATTGGCGGGCGTCGTCTGTTCGGCACTGTCTTCACAAAAAAACTCTAAGTGATGTCCTTATGTGAAATTTCGGTACTAGTTGTGATACAAAACAAATACAAAATACAAAAAAAATATTACTTGAAGCTAAAGCCATTCCCACTTTCTCCTCACTCTACATCAGCCCCACCTCCACGACTACGCGAAAGTGACTCCGAAGCCGAATTACCTTATGCAAGTACCGCATTCTTAGATAGCCAGGGATGGTAAGCATTCTTTTTATAGTTTTTCTTTATCTTCTTATATTGAAAAAGAAAATTGACCCCAAACCCATAATTCTTCTTTTATGTGTTATAATATATATGAACAGAAACAAATCGAAAACAAATTGCTATCGTCTTTCATGCAAGATTCCTCGTCTCCTGCTGATAGGCACACCTGCACGTTGTATTAATGGTGGATTTGGCCGTGCCGAAGGCAGTATGGGCTGAGCTCTAAAAATATAGCAATATACATCTATCGATGTAGGATTGGTGGGTAGTTTGACATGAGGCAAAGGACGAATGGGTTGTTTGTGCAGCATCAACAGCGATAGCGCTGGTGTGTTTGCTATCCCCATATATTCTGAGAAAACCACCTATTCGTGTCTTCACCGCGAGTTCAACAAATACAAAAGAACAATTGACAACCCTTCCACCAACTAATAATAGTTGTGACTGTTTTTATACAAAGATTGATGACACTACACACACCACGAAAGCGCCACATTATACATAGTTGATGTTGAGCATTCCAATGAACGAAGGCCACTAAGATTTTGCGGCGGGTATAGTGTAATTGGTTCGTAATAACTTCGAAGTGGAGCTGGTCCGTCATGTCCAGCATAACCTCCACCACAGATCACACGGCGTTCTTCAGAGTAGATACACTTCAGTTGCAGTGGGCCAAAAAGGTAGCATTTTCGTTTCTCCAGATCAACGAAGAATGCGCCCCAATGGTAGCCGAGATTTACGACGCTAACAACTCTGTTTACATCGGTTGTAGTTGCTCCATAGGACCTTGCCACGCGCATCCTTTGGTCGGACGTGTCAAAGTCAAGGAACCGAGGATTCACAGTACCCACTGCTTCGTACGTCTCCTGTAGCATGAAGAGTGCTCCGATGATGGATGGATTCTGTGTGAAGCCATCAGTTCTCTGGAAATTCAGAAACTCATTTCCAAACTGAGCATGCTTCCCCACGAACCACTTCCCAAGATTTAAGTCTTTCACATCTTGTCTGTGCTTGGCCTAGTCAACAGAAATATAGTTAGTGCTGTATGAAATATGTACATATTCGGTTAGAAGGTCACAGGTTCGAGTTACTACCTTCGTGACGTCGTGAGTGTCCATAAAAGGTCCCACAATGCAATCCATTTGAAACTCAACTTTGTCAATCCAATCGATTGTAGACTGCACCAGCTTAGAGTTATTCTTAGCGGTTAAAACGCCTTGCATAAACTTCAACTGTTCGTAGGTGGCACACACATATCTATCCCATCTTATCAGCAAGTCGTGGTCATTGGTCGCTTCGATGGCTTGAATAGCATGACGAATTCTATCTGCCTGTAGAATAGCCGAAATGACAGGCACGGGTTGGCCAACATTATTATCCGCGCACTACCAATCGTCCATTGACTTCAACCGAGGGCAGGTTCAATTTGTCGACGAGAGCCTTTGTCGTGCTTTTGCTGTATATTGACTTCAACCGAGGGCAGGTTCAATTTGTCGACGAGAGCCTTTGTCGTGCTTTTGCTGTAGGGGCCACTTAGAATTTCCCTATGCGAGAAGTTTACAGCTCGCGTCTTCTTTCCTTCACTTACGCAAGTCCAAATACGTATTGCTTCCTCCAGTTCATTCATAGACGCTTCCTTTTTTCTGCACGCCTTGATAAACCCATCCGCATAGGTGGAGATGCAAACACGATAGGTGCACCGACGCTGCCAGTTCTTGTTGTCGGCTGAGAAGCTCCTCGTGTCGAAAGGTCATAAGCAGTTTCCTTTCTGGCAGCTTTCTTAGCATGAGTGTGCGTTTTTGGTTTGTATGGAGCCTTTCTTGGCACTTCGACTGCCTTCGTCTCGAGATCAGGCTGATCAGGTTGGGAAATCGGTTGACCTGTAAACTCCCCTAACTAACCGGTGTGAAGCGCGGTATGAAGCCTTTAAATCCAAGACAATGCCAATCGCAACGTAGTAGATGGATGCAAGGACATAACGTCCACGATCTTTTCTGTTAGTTGCTTCCCCTTGACTGTACTTGCTGTTTCTTTCGACCGCCGATGCTGTCTGGATTGGAGGACAGTTGACTCTGTTGAGAGCACTAGGTACGACTTCTCCTTCGTCTATCTTATAAGCGGGGATCTGGACAATCCACCTAGATGAAAAAGTCCGCGCTGGCGGTATAATTGTTTCGTAATTTGATCTGCTTCGGACAAACATTACGTGCCGACAGGGTAAAAGACAGGTCTGTTTGAAAATACAGTCACTGAAGATAACTAAATACAATACAAAGTTAAATCAATACCAAAAGTTCACAAAACAAACGAACAATTACATAATGCGTACCCGCGTGTCAACTTCGTGTGTATCCTCACTTTCAAGATTCGGCACCTTCGTCTTGTCGCCGTCTACTTCAATATCGTAAGCAGTATGTGGTCCTACAGCTAATTTGTGCTGCTCCAGTACCATTTTAAAGGCTTAGTCACTTAGCTGCAGTGCAAGTGCAGTCAACTCAGGATCTTCGACCATTGGCGGGCGACTGCCCACGTGGTGAAACTCAGCTAGATAACGCTCTTCCGCATACTCCTGCATGGTGATAAGCATCGACACAAGCTCGTCGATGGTGAGGCTTCCGTCGATAATCTCTTTCAAACGCCCCCATTTCGACTCGAGGCGGTTATTCGTATTGTTCTTCAAATGTGGGACTCCTCCACGTTTAAACATGATCCACTCCTCTCTAGTAGAATCAAAATGCCGCATGGAGCTCTTGTACAAAATGTTCTCTTTGTCGTACACCTTTAATGTAACGGGGTTACTTTAGATTATAACTAGGTTACTAAAGGTTTACTTATAATGTAACTAGGTTACTAAAGGGTATGGCTGATGTAATATCACATCCGTCCTTAAGTCGATACTTCGACCAATCGATATTCATTTGATTAGGTTTCACAATGGTAGATAGTGGACTTTATAGATATACAGAACCGGCTTTGCCGGCATAAAAACAGTAGAAAACAGTTAATCTTTTGAGTTAAAGAGTTCAGTCGCTTTATTAGTTAAAGCCCTAATTACTCTTGGAGTTTGTAAGCAGCTGTCTTACGCTCGCAATAAGTTCTCGTATAGAACTTAAGGTTGCTAACCTGCTTAAGACTCTAAGAGTCGCTAAGCCTTCCTCTACGAAGGCAGCCCCGCTGCACTTGGTAGCACTTGTAGTCAATCCTACACTTGAGTCATAAGACTGTTCCTCTGTGATAATGGATCACTTCGCTCAGTTAACCCCGAGCCAACAAGACGGGCTTAACAAGCTTATGTCTTTGATCGGACCCGAAGGGGTCTCTCATCTTGCTTCGCAAGGCCCTGACGCTGTTAATGCGCGTCTAGAGGCGTTCTCTAACTATGAGAATGCTCTACTTGAGCACATTCAAAAGAAAATGACTGATGTCGCGGCGGCTTCGGCGCCTCGCCAGTCTTCTAATGACGCTCCTAGAGCCAAACCACTCATGGTGAGTGTAAAAACCTTCGAAGGAAAGGACGGAGAAAACCTCCTGCTCTGGATCAGAGAGATTGAGATGGCTATGACCTCAGCCATGCTCAAGACAGAGCAACAGCTCGTGGCGCTAGCTATCTCCAAGCTCGGAGGCCGAGCTCGAGAATGGTCACTGACCCTGCGGTACGTCAGTGGACGAAGCTTTTCCCTCATGGGAAGAGCCTAAGCTGCAGCTTTCGCGAGTATTCTCGCCGCCTAACCAGGCTTATCGTGTGAGATCACGACTCCTGTCCACCTGACAGGGTAAGAAGGAGCTGGTGAACTTTGTCCAAGCGTTACGCACTCTATTTGCTGGTATGGCAGCAAACCCTCTACCTGAGGCAGTCAGGGTGACTATCTTCATGGAAGGTTGCGCACTGGCGCGGTCAGAACGGAAGTTTTTCGTGTTCATCCGAGCTCTTTTGAAGGGGCTGTGAATGTGGCGTTGAACGCTGAGTTCAACTATCGCTCCGCCCGCTGGGGCTCCGGAGCTCCCCAAGCTAGCTCGACCGGAACTTCCAGTTCCTCCAATGGTCCTGAGCCTATCGATCTCAGCTATGCTGATGTGGGAGACGATGAATCCGAGCTTCAGGCTGCTGAGCAGCGTATGGGCATTCACAGCTTCTATGTGTGCGGAAGCACTGAGCACTTACGCCCGGGATGCCCTCAGCGTAAACAACGCCAGCTCTCTAAGGACCAGAGCTATGCTCCGGATCGGAAGCCTAGCTCGTGGCGGGGAAACGCCAAAACCCAGTAGACGCGGGCGCCCTGCTGGGGAAGAACTGAGTTATGTTGAACCTGTGAGGGAAGGTTAGCAGGGCTTAGCCCCGAAGAGCACCGAGCTCTATAATCCGGAACGGAAATGCAAGCCGGGCTTGCTGATTGTTGAAGCAACCGTGAAGGGCTTTACTAAGCCATGGAAATTCCTCATCGACTCTGGTGCGTCGGGCAATTTTGCTCGACGCTCGACGATGGAGAACAGTCAGCAGTATGCTGAAGCGCTTTCTGCGCGTAACCATGACACTATCACTGTTCGCCTAGCGACAGGCACACGTGTCACGATGCCTAAGGTTCCTTTGAACCTGGGCGTGAAGTTTCTAGACTTCGATAACGTTGAACGCTGTCTGGTCCTCGACCTGGATGCGAGATATGATCTCATTCTAGGCATGACCTGCGCCATGAGCCATGGATTGATTGGAGGTCTAAGACCTTAGGCGCTACGCCCTTGTCTCCTGATGGAGCTTTGGCGAGTCATGAACCCACCTCTGCTAGGGATTATTGGCGCGAGCACTGGACCGAGTCGGTCAATGTGCTTGAGATCGGTATGTCTGAGTTACAGACACCGAGGGCGTCTTAAACACGAGCCCCGAGCACTGCTCTGCGGCTGAACGTGGAGTGGCACGTATACCACTGAGCGACACTCGTTGTGTTAACGATGATACACTGTATGTCAAGGAAGACATAGTAGG
>JAIKVB010000004.1:0-89011 GCA_024679045.1 Phytophthora brassicae | reverse complement strand
GCTTTTTGAGCCTTGAGGGAGCTCGATTAGGTATCAAACCACGGGAAGCCAACAGCTTGAGCGTGAATCTTGATGGCGCCCTCATTCAAACGGCTCCTCTATCGGATCATAACATCTACACACTAAAAGCATGGGTGCCTCGCTCTACAACGAACACGAAAAACAGAACTGCGAGAGCAAGAGCGGCTGCTGGTCCTATACAAGTGCTGAAGCGCAAACGTTGTCAATCCGAGATGCCAGTTTCTGAACAGTCTTCTCAGAAGAGATCCAAGGTTGCTAAACCCAGTATTGGCTCAATCTCTGCGTTCGTGATCCCAATTGATACCAGTGATGCCGGTGTCAGCAAGTTCCGGAAGCAACTTGGTGTGAAGAAATCGCGCCGGACGCTGACGTGGACTCTCGAAGAGGATCTTAAGCTAATTGATTTGTACCTTGAACAAATGACTTGTCGATGGTTTGTGGAAGTGCCTCTAGCACTGCAAAAACATGAAGAGCGTGTTGCGTTTCGAACAACAAATATTTCCCGGACGCTGATTTCATGGAAAGAGCTGGGGAAAGCTTTTAAAAAGAAGCCGATTGAGTGTATGCTACGCGTAAGTGATTTACTCGAAGCACCAGCTATTCAAGCTAAGGTAGAGAGAGCAAAAGATTTTATCACGGAGATGAAGAATCCTGGTGGAGTTTTTCACGAAGAGGTTGCGATCATGCAGCAACCGCGATTAGCGGCGCTGCTCTGTCGTGCACTGCAAGTGATCATGCACGAGCGGTCCAGTTATTACTCTGCGTTGGCGGACATGTTGATGAGTAGCTGGAAAGAAAATGAGGTGAAATTGGTGTGGAGATATTTATGGTTGGCCGGAATCATTACGCGGACACCTCAGGCTAACGAAAGGAAGGATCAAAAGCAGCGAGGGTTCCAGCTGCATTCGAAGGCATACGAAATGAAAAGCTTGAAGATCCCTCACTATTTGATGGGGACATTTTGTGAAGCTGCCAAGTACTTGTCATTTGTCAACGAAAATGTCGAAGAAGCGGCAATGGTCGCAGAAGACAACGAACGCTACTTTGAGCACGAGATTGAAGTCAATATGCCACCAGGTCGGGCTGTCGTGGCTTTGTCGTCAATGATGTCAGGATTCTCGCGTCTAATGCCATCATTTGTGGCACCGGGAAAGAAATCTCGACGAGAGACGGAAAGAGCGATGGCTGTAAGTGGTCTATCAGGTCATTTATCTCGGCAGTGGGGCGGCGTGTTTCCGGAGGACTTTTTAAAAGAATACTGGACTGTAAAATCTGTCTTCGGGATTTCAGACAGGATAACGCAAGCGCAACATATTAAGGCGATGGAGGCCTTTTCTGATAGCGCGCAGATTCGCGCAGTTACTCCTTGGAAAATGCGATACAAACGAAGAGCACAGCACTCTATATCGTCTTGGTTGTCTGCTGCACTAGCTGAAGCTGCTGGATCGGGGTTGACACTCCAAGAGTTAAGTGACAACTACGTGAAAGCTGGAATGGCGAGTACACTGAGATGCATCGCTCCACCAACCGTATTAATTCAACGCGAGGTGGAGAATATGATACAAACAGGGAGTGTGCTAGAGGTAAACGGGTATAATCATATTCGCTTTGTACTCCAAGAGTTCGCAGACCTCTGGACACTTCACCCGTATCGAATTTCAAGCGAGTCGACAGCGGAAAATATGCATTTTCTTTTTGAAAAGGAAAGCACTGTCGTTTCACGCCCGTGGCTTCATTTGGATGGCAGTGTTAACATGAGAACAGCCCTCGAGCTGAAGCGCAAGGTGGTAAATATCGTCATGTGCTGCCCTGGAATCCAAGATACCATTCTCCACAAGAAAATGCGCAAGATTGTCAGTCTCCAGGATATGCGCTCGCTGTTAGAAGAACTGATGGTTGATGGAGTCATTTATGCTCGAGTACATCGTGGTTCTCAACCGCCTGATACCAACATTTTTGGACTAGCAAGCAACAGTCGAGAGGCTGTACTAGTGGCTTTGTCACCTGGAGAACTTCGATACGTGGATTTCTCTCGAGATCGCCTTCACTACTTCCCATCCGTTAATTGCGTGGAACTTTTAGGGGCAGAAGTGTGTGATGCAGATCTTGGATGAACGATCTGATCGCATTCTTGGAACGAACTGATAGAGGCAACTTAATCCGTTATTTATTTGACTTGTCTCCACTTGGCTCAGCTACTGCACTATTTGACTTGCTAGGTTGTACTCGCGTGAATTTGTCCCTGGTCCTGGTGAGCCTACTTTTTGTCCCCCGAGGGTTGCTAGAGTCTGTCTTTTGTGCTGAATGAGGTTCTGAATCACACTCAACACGTTCCTTTGCTTGTCATCCAGGGTTTGTCCGTCGGAGGGGGTGTCAATTCTGCTCGCCGAACCTTTCGCTACTGAATTCGACACCTTTGGCGATGTCCGCCGTTGTCGCTGTTGTGGCTCTTGCCAAGGTTCTCGGTTCGAAACAGCGCTGCGAGAAGCTGATGGATTACGCGAAGTACCTGGACTTACTACGCGTGACAAAGTCAGTCTATTAGCAACCAAGGACGTAAAAGGAAGCTCACTCACCACGCGTGCCTTCATTTGAAGGATTTGAGATCATTCTCTGTAAACGAGCAGCGGCATGCAGGTCTTCGCTCCGTTTTGCTGACCGCTGCAACACTGCAGACACGTTTTTCTTTGGCAATGGATTGGGGTTCAAAATTGGTTTGACGGGCGGGGCGATTAGTCTGTTAACATGAACGCCGTTTGACTGTGCGAGTCGGTCGTACATGCTCAAGTATGGTGCAGCCCTGACAGGTGAAAATGGTAATTGTGCCATTGGGTCTGAAATCCGTTGATACTTCTGGACACCTGCTCGCGCTCGATCGTGAGTGGGCTCGATTGGCGGTGGCAGGAACATGGTGCCATCGTATTTTGATGCTGGGTCTCCTGGAAGCAGTGGTCGAACGGTGGTTGCAGTACGTGAACGGGTTTGCTTGTGGATTACGAACTGCTTTTTATCGTCGTAGATCCGACCTACAAAAGCAACACAAAAGCACCGGATTTGTCAACAACACGTGGAAATTAAAGAACCAGCGGATGGAGCACTACTGCCTTACAGTAAGAGAGAGATTTGGTCGCTGTGATTTCTTTCGTCTTGTACTTGGTCGAGCTTCGCATCTTCTTATCATCAAGCATGATGAGGCTTGGGATCATATCCAGCATGGGAACATGGTATCCAGGCTTCTGGCTGAGAGGGTTCCCTTTGATCGTAAGATGAGTGAGATTTTGGTTCAGCGAAAGGGCTCGCAGCGCTTCAGCGCTGTAAAAAAAATGATTTGATGGAATCGTTAGCAAGACGGAGCATTGGATTTTAGCGTCTTATACGTACGATTCAATGAGATTGTCGGAGATATCAAGGTTTTCCAAGCATTCGAGCGTCTCGAGCCCTTTGGTGTTCATTAGTCTGTGTTCAACCAAGGTTAGAGCATAAATTCTTGGTACTTTTAAAGTGGATCGGGGCTGTACCTGTTACCACTGAGATTAAGGTGAACCAATCGTGGACATAACTCGAGTGCGCTTACATCACTTAGACGATTGAACGCCAAGTGCAATTCCTGCACAAACTTCAAACGCTCAATACCGTGGATGCTCGCGATGACATTGAACGACATGTCCAGTGTCAAAACTTGCGCAGGTATTGACGTTGGAACTTTGTCGATCTCGTTGTTTGACAAGTCAATTGTACTGGCCGTGGCAAACACTCGCAGCGTACGGTCGATTTGTACTGAGGTCAGTCCTCGTCCCTGCAGCACGAAGACGTCAGTTCCATCATTATCGACATGGAGCCCACAACAGTTTGGAACATACAGAGAGGTCACAGTATTCAGACTCAGCGCCATCGAACCCAACACTACCCTTCCCCACAGAAGACACCATGAAGCTGCGAATTTCAACTACTGTCAGCAAACGCCGTGCACAGAATGTAACGCACAATCACAGCCTAATTCCGTCGCTGCTAAAGACAATGTTGGCATCTTGAACAGCGACAAATATACGTGAATGCTAAAGTATCATTACGTAGCAGAAATTTAAAAAAATGTTATGAAGAAGATCTTACTGGAGGTGTTTGATCTATTAGTCAACAAATCAAACTTTTTAAGTAACAAATGTGCACTGTGATAGACGTTGAAGTCGTCGCACTTACTTCCGCATTCGTACCTAGTCCAATTTTGGTCTCACAGCCAGCCAGATAGACACTCACTCTTCAATTGTGGAAAAGGAGGAAAGAGGATTCCGCATTCGTACCTAGTCCAAATTTGGTCTCACAGCCAGCCAGATAGACACTCACTCTTCAATTGTGGAAAAGGAGGAAAGAGGAAGGGACTAATTTGCTTCTATGGAGACAGACGTGCCGAGTCGACGCGGCCGTAAGCGCCGAGGCGGTGGCAAGCGCAAACGTAACACAAGTCATAACAGCGACGACGAGAAGACGCAGGAAACACCCAAAGTCCAAGAAGAAGAAGAGAAAGAAGAAGAGAAACAAGAAGAAGAAGAAAAAGAGGACAAGACCCCGAAGCCGTGGAGTTGCCCTGCTTGCACTTTTCTTAACGGGGCGTCGCGCTGTTTCTGTGAGATGTGTGAGACACCGAATCCTTCGCCACCCGCAGCCACCGCCCGCATCTTCGGAGGAGCCGTCGCGGCCACAGAATGGAACTGTGCGGCTTGTACGATGGTTAACCCGGCGGCCTTGCGCGTGTGCGCCGTGTGTGGGACGCTGAATCCGCGACCGCCTGGTTTGTCGATTGCGAGATCATTAGGGAGAGATGGAGACGAGTCGTTCTCGTCCTCCTCCAATGACAGTTTAGACGACGACAGTGACAGTGATGACGAAGAGGAGGAAGACGATGCCGCGTGGTTCTGCCAAAACTGTGACACGCTCGCAGCTGGACGCACGTGTCCGGACTGTTTCGCCCAACGGCCGAAGGTTGCGCGGAAAGAGAAGGACGAGAAGGAAAGTAAAGAAGAGAAGAAACAGGCTCTTCTTAAGAGACGCAGGCGACGGAAGCGAGAGAAGAAGCTGCATGATAGGGCCAAAATGGCCTATGGTGTGTCGATTTACGAACTGAAAAAGTTGATGTTAGAACCAACGAGCAGTCAGCTGGTTGATACGCTGCAGACGTTAACTCATACGCTGGCAATGATGGACGCGTCAGCGGACAACGAGTGGGCTGATGGACCAGCATTTTTAATTCGTAGCCTTGGTGGTGGGATGCCGTCATCAGAGACAGCGAAAGACCCGGAGTTACTGACCGTTTTAGCAGACATTTTCCGTGGACAGGAGCGGACGTATCCTGTGGAGGTTCGACTTTTGGCGGTCCAATCCATTAATTATCTGATGAAGATGGATCGACACATGTTCGCAAGGGCACAATTGGTGGAAGTTGTGGGACTATATCTCACTGATCTTTTAGACTGGAAGAACAATAAGAGCAAGAAAAATACCCCCAAGTCTGGCGATGCAAAGAGTGCACATATGATCGTGGAAGAATGTCTGAGTGGCCTATCAAGTATGTCTAGCACGGAGGCAGTTGCTTTGCGAGAGCTATTAGCGCAGGGAAATTTTGTCGGTTATTTGGATTTCTTACTCAGTCTGGTGGATAGTGATGAAGAAAAGGATGGTGGGTTTCATCCAAGCATTGTGACGACAGCGCTTGGTATTTTGCAGAAATGCTGCATGAGGTTGAGATGGACTGGAACACGAGGTAAAAGACCTCGTTCATCTGGGCAGTGTAAGGCTCAGAAAGCAGCCGTCTCACGATCACCTTCGCAGAAAACGACACAAGACGCTCAACAGGGCCAACTCACACTTGAACTCGCCATCAAATTGGTTGATTTCTTGCGTCATGTGCTTCAACACAAGCATATTCCGTTACATGTCAAAGCAGCAAAATGTTTACTAGTGATTTTTCATCGAACTCCTTACGATCAACCAGAGATAATCGGTAAGCTTGTGACTCCGGAAGTTCTGCGCAAGTTTGTTGCAGTTGTGGTGAACGCTAGTGGTGAAGAATCAGAGGAGTCGCGGCTTTCAATGGTCTCGCTTTTACTTCATGTATTTGACGACCGACCTCAGCTCGTCAGTATGTTCGTACATGAGAAGATTTATACGGAACTTTTCGGTGGAATGCTGCCATTATTGCAGTCTTCGTCAACCGGTCTTCGAAGCAACGCCTTAAAATTAACGGCAATGCTAACTCGGGTCGTCTGCCGAAAGCATTCGTTGAGGTCTGCGAACAGTTCAGCACGCAACTCGATAGATGCTTCTGACAGAAAACAATCAGCTTCTACGTCTTCTGGTTCTGCAGCCTGTTCTCCTCGAAATCGTCGCAACCGTAAACGAGTGAATTCGTTGCCGGACCCGGACGTGCTATCAACGCTACTGCTGGATTTTATTCGAGCAAATTCCGTTCCTGCAGTGAACGTTCTCTTGAAGGACGGAGCAGACTTGAATTTTCCGAAAATGTTTGACGTCCAAGGACACGAAATTGATAAGCCTCTTAATGTTGCTGTGGAGTGTGCGTCGCTTGGAATGGTACGCCTTCTACTAAAGCGAGGTGCTGACATTCACCAAGTTGGCATCGGTGGTACTGCTCTACACGTTGCAGCGAAGACAGGGCGTTGTGACGTAGCTTCCTTTCTGTTACAATGCGGAGCACGTGTCCAAGCAAAAGATCGAAACAAGAAAACCGTCATGGATATTTTGACCTCAGCAGACGCCACTGAAACGGCGGTAGACTCAATTGCGACATCCCCATCACCCATGAAAAAATTGTTAGAACTTCACCAGCAAAGTGCTGGATTGCATGAGGATGACAGTGACTTGTCGGAGAATGATGAAATGCCTGCAGGTAGAAATCGGGCATGGTTTTATCCGTCAGACGAGGATGATGAGGATGATGACATTGATGAAGATGAAATTGAAGGTGGAGAAGGTTATGGCATGGATTATGATGATGAAGACGAAGAAGGTTTCGATGGCCATCTTGACGAGATGGACGACGAAGAAATTCCTAGTGATGAGGATACGTCCAATTACAATGACGACATGGCAAACGAGGCGAGGTTATCGCGAAAACACCACTTCGATTCGATCGCGTCTGAATCTGAAACGAAGACTGAGGATGAGTGCCTCGATTCTTCTGGCAACGGCAGTATGAGTTACAACCCACGTAACCGTGAATCAAGTGGAAGCGATAAGCTCTGCATCGACGACGATACACCGTTAGAACAAAATGCTTTTATTGCCACAGCTGATGATGTATATGGATTCAGTCTTGCTATCACACAATGCCTACTAGCAGTGCTGCACGATATGGACATTCAAAATGTGGACCGTTCTGTTGTCTCTACTGTGGCATGTGTGCTGGAAATGGCACCGTCACGGCTTATTCGCACTTTTAAAGAGGTGGATGTGGTACTCATTTTGGATACAGTTCACTTCTTGTTGCAAGGAGAAAAGCAGCACCAGTCGAACTCAGATGCGCTGTCTGCTCAGGCTAGTACTGCTGCTACATCGTTGTCTGCAGGTGGGGGTAGCAATGTATCTGGCGGGGCGGCACCAGCAGCACACAATTCCAACTTGGCGTCGTTTATTTTAGCTGTGCGTATCTTGCAAGCAATGGTTCGGAAGTCGTCGAAGGAGTCATCAATTTTCCATCAGATCGAGAGGAGAGGTATTCGCGAGCAGATCGAGCAGCTAAATGACGCATCAGCGTGTTGGGTTAGCCCTACACTTGACGAAAATTCACCACGCAGCTTTAGAGACACAATTTTTGGGAGAGGACTTGATTTGCTGAAATCTCTTCGTGCTGACATGCTCGAAAGCGGCATGCTTCATCTCCATAAACTTCGAAATCTTGCGAGACGTTTGAAGGAGGTTACTGACGCATCTCCATCGTGTGAGAAAGAACTCATCCTTGTAGATTTGGTCGAACTGTTTGAACAGCCAAACTCGATTACAACGTACGAGTTCAAGCAATCGGAACTGCTGCCTGCAGTCATTCAGTATTTATCCCCGCGTGGCGAGTTAGATGAAATCAGAGCAATCGCGCTGATGCGTGCTTTCGAGTGCTGCCCTTCAGCGCTGAAACACTTAATTTTTCGGCTTCAAAGCATCATCACGCAAGACGAAGCTTTCCCGGTAGTGTCTTTTAATACTGGAAAGGGAAGAGAGCTTTACCCGCTTACCCGGCAGCTGAGAATCGCGTTTATGAGGCCGGGTGACAGAAATGCTGGAGATAAACAGCATGGAAGTACGCCAGGTCGTTCAAAGGCTAAGTCAATGCACGCATCTCCGTTGACTCACTTCCAGTCGTTTGAGAGGACTGTGTCACGGTGCATGCCTGTCGTTGATTCCGACTTGTCGCTGCTGTATCTCAACTTGGTGGGCCACTCAATCCAAAAAGTGGTGGAGGGAAAATGGAAAAAGTTTTTGGTTGTGGGGTATGATGATGTACGGTCTCACCACCTAATTAAACCCATTGGTGATGGAGACGACAATTTAACTGAGATGGTACTTCATGATTCCCAGTGCAAGTTAATCGGAAGTGTTGATGTATACGAACAAGTTGCGTTAGATCTAGGGCTCTTTGGGTCACTTGATACTTCCAGCTGTGGCAGCAGCTCAGATGGAAAGAAGAAGCGCAAAAACAACAAGCGCAAGCGAAGAGCATCAGCACAGAAACAGTCGCTCCAACTTGATAGTGGAGGCGCCTGTCGAGTCGAAGTGATTAATGAAGGCGATGTGAAGATGCCAACGCTCCCTGGAGCATGGTACGCAGCTGTACTTGTGGATGAATCCGGCGAGGTCCGTAAATTAAGTGATGGGAAACAGACCAGAAAGGAAATGCTGGCAGCTCAGGATACGCACTCGGTGAAACTTCTAGCTAACAGCCGAGTTATCCAGAACGTACCAGTGAAGTCTTTGCGTCCCCGAAAGCAGCAACCGCAAGTCGGAAGTGTAGTTGAGGTCGATGGCGCCATGGGAGAAGTCACACGCGTTTACGACGACTCCTCAAATTCGCCGAAGGCGGGTAACACTGCTAGCAAACTATTGGATGTGAAGATTGGTGCTGGAATCGAGAAAAGCCGTGTGAAGAAGGATCGGGTTCATTTCCCGCCACATCAAGCAGCCACCCCTAAATATGGTGGTGAAGGTGATAGAATTGAGGCGATGAGTATTCAGCGTTTATTCCCTGGCCGGGACAGTTCGTTGCAGATCGGCAGTGTTGGTGATCGGGTTTGGGTTTTACCTCCTTCCGGGTCACGTCTTAAGGACTTGTGTGTGGCAGGAACGATTAAGAGTTTTCCTTCGGGATTGGATTCCATCCGGGATTCTACCTCAGTTCAAGTTGAAATCTCATTTGGGTCAGCGCAATCACCCGTCGCAGTGAGAGTGAAACAAGACCGAGTTCTAAATCTTGCAATTGACGGAGGCGGGTCTTCTCGTTTACTCGCGGCATTGCAGATGGCATCAGGGCGTGGTGGGGCCAGTAGACTTTTTGGTGGCGGACAAAGTGGCCAAGGCAATTCGTCTGCCATTCAACGCGCGTTTGAGAGGGTTGCCGGGTTACATCAAAATCGCTTTGGGAGTGGATTAGGATCTTCAGGCACAGCGATAGATCAAATTCGAAACTTGATATCACGTAACTCGGCATTCAATGGGTCTCACCCGCCTAGGGATGTCGAGACGATTGAACAGCATTCTGCTAATGCCCAAACCCTCGACACGAGTTCCCCACCGAACGAGCCAATTGGTAGCGAAATTCAAACCGAAGAAGAAGCTTCTATGGCTTTGTCCTCCAGCACCAAGGCAAGTAAAAAGAGAAAAGAAACTGTGCGTGGACGGACAGCTGAAGAAAACTTGTCAGCAGTACAAGAGTTCTTAAAGCCTGAAGGTGCCAAACCCAAGATGGTTTGTTCGCAGTTGCCAAAAGTCAATTTGGTGGTTGGGTTTCGAAAGTGTGATGTGACAGCTTCAGCCCAAGACCGGATAATTGTGTCGTCTGAATTTGGTCTGCAGCGTGTTGACAAAGGTATTGCAAGTACGGATACACCAGCAACGTCACTATTTATCCAACGGAACTCATCCACACTGCGATTTGAGGCAAAATCTGGCGCGCGTAGGGCCTGGCTAGAACTTTTCAATTCGTTTAGCGCAGATGCTCCAGTTATGGCATCGCAAAAGAAGAAAAAGAGGAAGCTTTCACCGTCATCTCACAAAAGAGCTGTGTCGAATGGAGCGCCATGGGATATCGAAAAATTTATCGCGTTCATGCTGGCTGTACGTGGGCCCACGACTTATGGTGGCAGCGGATCAAACGCCAAGTATTGCGTCCTTTTCTCCAAGTTTGCAGACCCCGACACCAGTCGAAGATTACTAAAGCCAGATGGGTTCATTTTACTGCTTATTCACGAGTGTAAGGATGCAAGCAAGGCAAAGCAGCTACTGCAGTTCTTGCGCTCGCAAGGATACTCGGAGAAAGCGTTGAATACCAATGCATCTCGTAGTAGCAGTGGAGACGAGGAAGAGAAGGCTTCTCCTGCTAGTAGTGGAAGTGGCAGAAGCAAGGAGGATTTGGCAAAAATGTCTAGCAACAAGATGCTGCGACAGCCTGTTGTTCTTCGGGGCTTCTCGGCAGATCAGAATGTGCTGAAATGTGTCGAAGATTTGCGGCATGCGTACCAAAGTCGAGCCGGAAGTAATACTTCATATTCAGGGGATGGAGACTTACCGCCATGGAAATTAACGTACAAGCTGTACTGCGACTTTCAAGTAGAATGGGAGACTCAGTCTCCATCGAATAGCAAATTTGCTTTGGGGCTTGGTGTAGACTCAATTGAGCCTTTAGCTACACTAATGGCGAGATCTCCAACGCGATTGCTATCTCATGGGGTTGTCACACTCGATGATATGGATGGGAACGGGGCCACAGAAGCATCTCGCTGGCTAAGCCGGATCGTTACCTCTCAGACTAGTGGCGGGTCGCGAGGCGGGCTTGTTGTGCCTGACTCGGTAGCAAGTGCGATTCGCTTGCTTTGCTATTTATTCCAATTTCGCACGGATATGACGTCTCTCGACGAAACGCTATGGACCAGCCCGCGACTGTATAATAAGTTGGAGACACAGTTACAAGATGTGCTCTCCATGTGTAGTGGTATTTATCCGCCCTGGTGCGATGCTCTGGTCACTCATTGCAAGTTTTTCTTTCCTCGAGAGCTTCGAGAAAAGATTTTCCGCTCAACGTCGTTTGGCTGCACACGGTCGCTTCACTGGTTTCGAAATCAACTGAATGTGGAGGAGGGCTCAGCAGATTCAGCCTCTTCAATTGTGGGGGGCGGCATTTACAACCAAGAAATCTCCATTTCACCTATCCCAAAAGAGCGTGTTAAGGTGCATCGAGAAAACATTTTGCAATCTGCGGAGGCAGTAATGAAGATGCACGCGAAGCGGAAAGCCATCCTGGATGTAGTATTTGTGGGTGAAAAGGGATATGGCTCTGGCGTCACGGCTGCTTTTTATTCAACGACGGCGCATGTGCTCCAATCAGTGACTGAAAATCAAAAGAATCGCTACTGGATTCCAGGCGACGGTGATGTATCAGAGGTGATGAGAGCAGAAGCTCGTGGAGTTGATGGAGATGATGTTGCCGACGTTGGTGCTGCCATTCGCCACTCAAACGGTCTATTTCCATTCCCTCACCGCACTCCAAGCGCGAAATTACTCGAGCGCTTTCGCATGATGGGCAGGTTGGCTGGCAAAGCTCTGATGGATGAGCGTTTGCTACCGTTACCTTTGTCTCCGCAATTTATGAAGCTCGTGGTCGGTGAAAGCTTTGGATTAGAAGAACTCGGGGACATCTTCCTGAGCCACGGGCGAATTCTGTATTCGATTTATAAGGCTTCAAAAAAGCTTGCCGCTGGAGAAAATGATGTTCAGATCGACCAAATGGATGTCAAAGACTGGTTAGAGGCTGTGGGATTCACATTTATTGACCCTTTTACGCAAGAACCATTGGTTACTGGTGGGGAGAGTATCGCTGTGACTGCAAGCAACTTGACGCTGTATCTAAGGGCTGTACTGGAATCGTGGCTGGACTCAGGAATCCGCGCGCAGGTGCTAGCATTCCGTGATGGTATCAGCGAAGTGCTCCCGTTAGGAAAGTTAAGGCTGTTATTTATACCTGAGTTGCTTGCTTTGTGGCTGGACTCAGGAATCCGCGCGCAGGTGCTAGCATTCCGTGAAGGTATCAGCGAAGTGCTCCCGTTAGGAAAGTTAAGGCTGTTATTTATACCTGAGTTGCTTGCTTTGCTCTGTGGCGAGGATGATATCAAGTGGGATGCGGCATCATTGCTGAAGGATACGAAGCTTGCACACGGATACACAAAGGAGAGTCAACCCGTGAAGTTCTTCTTTGAGGTGTTGGAGGACATGTCAGGGGTTGAGCGCCGATCATTCCTGTTATACGCAACTGGCTGTCCGAATCTACCGCCTGGAGGATTTCAGGCACTCAAACCTTCGTTTGAGGTTGTTCGCCGAGTCGTTGATAATCTGGATGTGGATCGTGCTCTGCCATTCGCACGTACCTGCACGAATACGCTCCATTTGCCAGCTTACTCGAGCAAAGCCGTGATGGAGAAGCAAATGAACTTTGCTATTGCCAATAGTCGCGGCGTGATCGATCGTGACTAAGCATGTGTAGTGTATTTGAGACTTTCCGGTTTGCTAGTCGACATTAAGTACACTGTTTTCGAGTATCTACTTTGGTGACTTCCTAGAAGTCTTTTTAGCTTTACCCGATTTTGTACCATTCGTTGGACCCGCTGTAGTTGCAGTTGCATCAGCTCCAGTTTTCTTTGGACTCTTCCCGCCGGTTTTCTTGGGGCTTCCTTTTACTGCCTTCTGAGGTGGTCGATCCAGAGACAGTGGAGATTTTGTCACTGGGACTATTGCTGCTGGCCGGTGATCGTTCTCCCAGTCAATTAAAACTGTCCGTATCTGATACATACAAGGAGATACATTAACGTCACAGTGAGAGATGATTCAATCAGGCTTACCTCCGCTCTGGATTTGACGATATTGTTCGCAGCGTCGAGATCGTCTTTGGCGAAATAGTAAGCATTCTTGTTGTACTGGTTTTTGAGATTTGGGTCAGCCCCATTGTCAAGCAAAACTTGTAAGCTCTTCTTGGCTTCGTGAAATACTGCAATGGCAACCGGAGTCCACCCTCGACAGTCTCGAGAGTTCACGTTCACCTTCCATACTTGAGCTAGCATCGCTGTCCGTTTCGTCGCTTCTTTCTGTGCCGTGGATACACTAGCAACATCCATCTCCTGCGCTTGGATTTCAAAAGCTTTCCCCTTTGAGACTAGCAATCTCACCATTTCTACATGATCAAACTGAGCTGCGAGTGCAAGTAATGTACTTCCTTTTTCATCGCGAATGCCCGCACTTGCTCGGAGACGCTCGCCAGTCTCCAAAGCTTCATCTGCGAGTTGTTCAAGTCTCTTTTCAAGCTCGCCCACATTTCCTTCGCGAACAATTTCCAACAACTCTGCGTGTATCTGCATTAAGGCGAATTGCTCTCGCTCCACATGATTCGTGATCCGTTCCTGCCATTTAGCATCAATCACCTCCCGCCGCTTTTCCACGAGCTTGTTAGTCTTTGACAAATCCCATTGCGCCAAGAGTGCTTGCGTCTCCTCATTTTTGGCCACGTCGTAAGCTGCTTCTCCTTGTTTAGACCGCAGTCGCGGATCACCCCCACTGTCTAAAAGTAGCTGAATCGTCTCAAGGTGGCCGTTGTAAGCTGCACGATACAATGGTGACCGATTTGCATCATTGCACTGGTTTGGATCAGCTCCACGTTCAAGTAGCAAACTCACGATGTCTTTGTGGCCTTGACAAGCAGCTTCCGATAGTGGTGTGTGGCCGTGACCATCCTCGCTCTCAATATCATAATTTTTGTCGAGACAAGCCAGTACTGTCTCCAATTCGTTCTCAAAAGCAGCTTCTACTAGTTCAGTACTGTTACGTTTCGTCTCCTTTGCCACACCAAGTAGTGTTGCGAAGTCAGCAGTGTCTGTGTCTGACTTGCCTCCTTCTGGTGGTAATTGCACGTATATGACGCACATCTCTTTCGCTGTTGCAGGTGGCGGCGTCTCAACTCGACAGAGCACCACAAGCTTGAAATGGTCGTTAATCATAAACTCGGTAGCTTCTGGATCGCCCTCACTTGGTCGAAGCAGTTTGCCAAAAACTTCAGGAGAAAAAAGTTGCTGACGAGAGAAAACTTCACGTGGGAAACAGTTGGGAGTGAAAAATTGATCGAGTTCCAACGTCACCAGCGAATCGAAGTTAATGATGAGATGCGATCCGTGTTTTAACGCGCCTACGAGGTGGCGCCGCAACGAATCAGGTGCCATATCGGCCGGATTGGCAGCCATGAGCATCGACCCACGTTGATACTTAAGGAATCGCGTGGCTTGGCCCGTGGGGTCCACCACTAACGGAAACTTGTCCGCTACATACACAGCCGTATCCATCGCATCCGTCAGCTCCTTGAGCGACACGCGCATCGTCTTCAGGTCACCATGGTCTTCAACTTGTACATGTGTAGCCATTGTCAATAGAAAATGGCAACAATTAGTGACAGATGCAAATAAAGTCACTAAATCGGGGCAATTCAGCGGAAAGTGTATCAGAAAAAATGTCGTTCTTCGGGTATCGGAGCTCGTCGAGCAGGTCTTCTCCGCAGGAAACGCACCTGAGTGAGCTGGAGCGGCTGTGCGTGACTAGATCCCTCTTCTTTCCCGCAATTTACTCTCCATCTTCAGCGATTCTTACGCTCTAATCTCGCTTATACACTGCAGGAGGGGCCGTCAACTTGCAAGTCTCGTCCGCGCAGGAGGCCGAGCCAAGAACCAGCAGCAAACGACCTTTGAGGTGCCAGTGGCTGACACACCTCGAGGACCTCTTTCTCTGCAGCTGTGGGTTAGTGTTTATTTCGGTTAACAGGGCGAAAACTAATGTTAAATCGCCGTTGGCTGCTTCTGGTTGTTGCAGACAACTACCGACAGAGTTTCCTGTGAAGGTTCCAAGGATCAAAGTAGGGGATTACAGTCACTTTCAGGGGTTTTACTTTAACAATAATTACTTATTATGTGTGTTATTGCTGGAAGGCTTCGCTCCCAGTGCAGCATCGGTGGTTGGATGCGGCAGGGAATGTACAGGGACACCCCGATTTGAACAAATGGACAGCGCACTCGGACCTTGGTCGTATTGTGACTGAGATCGTCACGGAGCTTCGAGTTGTGGCTAGTACAGCGTCGATTAAACCACCGGCTTCTCCGGCACAGAACATTCCCCCTGCACCTGCGGCATCACTGTCGCCGTATCCGGGATCGCGACTGAGCTATGACTCTCCGAGTCAGCAGTCCCCACACGCTCAGATCCAGCCGCCAAAGCAGCAACAAAAACCAGAAGCTAGCAAACTACAGCGTTCTCAAATGCCAGTGATCCCAGCGATTTATCCCGAGCTAGAAGAGTTATCGTACGTTTAAGAGGATGTGACAAATGCTGCAATGGTCAAAAGGACTAACGATCTCGTTGTCGTTTCAAAATGTCTGCAGCTTCTCCCAGCTTGACAAATTGAACTCGGACAAGCGAGCAATCAAGAAGTTTACAAAGGAGTTGGCGTCAGTAAAGGAGTTTACACAGCTGAGAGATGAGGTCTTACGTAGCAACATGGGGACCGCCAAGACAACGCTTGGCTACGAGGCTGAACTGCGCGAACTCCGAGAGGTGGTTGAAGCACAGCGGGTAGAGCTGCGAGCCGCCCAAAAGACATTAGCGGAGAAACAGGCGAGACAGCAACGCATTATGGCGGTACGTTAATCTGCCTTTTAGACTATGTGTAGTCCATTCCTGTCTGACATCGTTGTGCTTTTCATCGATAGCGTCATCGACCTGATGCTCTTTTAGAGCAGCTTTCAACGGCCACAAAAGACTTGGACAACGAGACGGATGAGATCGCCACACAGTTCGCTCATGGTGACATGGACGTGGCGCAGTTCATCTCCTCGTACCTACCTCAGCGTAATTTGTACCACGAACGCACTCTCAAGCTTGCGCGGGTGCACCAGCACTAAAGATAGCGACCAGAATGACCAAAACACAGACGGGTGATGAAGAACCAATAGATACTTTGTTGAGATTTAGTTGCTGGAATGACTTGAGTTGCTCTTCAGTTACGGAATTTCCAGTCCTGGCGACACATGGGGCAGTGTTGCCGCATGGACTGCAACGACTCCAGCCATTTCATAAGACAGTGCATGTGGAAGGCGTGGTTGCACGCGCCCCAAACAGGTGGACAGCCATCACCCGGCATGGTACAGTCTGGACAGCAAGCCTCGAAAGCATACCGACAGATACCGCAGCACTCCTCGTCCACGCCCCACTGCCACGTCGCCACGCCGTGCCACCTCTTGATCGTCACCTTCATTTTCGTATCGAAAACGCGCACACAAAATATTACGTTTCTAACACAGTATTAATGTTTTTGAACACAACATTACGTTTCGCACACCAACATGTGGCAGCAGTCTATCCCGGTACTAGTGCCACACTCGCCACGTGCTCATTATCCAAGTTACCGTCATGGGTCCCAGGCTGCTGCTGCCCTTGCTGGCGGTGCTGAGCGTGGTGCTCACCAGCCTCTTCGTCTTCGACATTGTGACTACCAAGAACCACGAGTCTTTGTGCGAGATGACGTGGTCTTGGCCCGTGTACACACCCGTGACGTGGCGTTCCGCCCCCTCCCACACCAAATACCAACTCTATCGCGTGGATATGAAGCAGGCGCGTTCGTCATTGACTGGCATCCCTGTGCTCTTCGTACCTGGCCACTTGGGAAGTTACAAACAGGCGCGTTCATTGTCCCGACATTTGTGGGACACGGACGAGACGCTCTTCGATTTGTTTGCACTTGAGTTTAACGAGGAACCCACAGGACTCAACGGGAATTTCCTGAATGAACAGGCTGCTTATCTTAATGATGCAGTGAGGTCAATTCTAAAAGAATACAAGAAGCAGAACAAGAAGAGCAAGACGCAGATGGTTCTCCCGACCAGTGTTGTTATTGTGGCCCACTCCATGGGGGGAATTGTGGCTCGTACGGCGGAATTGCTGCCGAATTACAAGAAGAAATCCATCCAACATGTGGTGGCATTGGGTGTTCCCTATGAGAAGCCGCTGTACCCATTTGATGCAGAAGTGAACGCAGTGTATGAGAGGATGCACATGGTAAAGAGCAAGGACGAGCAGGTGGTGTATGTGGCGGTAGCGGGAGGCCACAAGGATACACTTGTGCATACACCAACCACTAGTGTAGATTCGGTGGCGAACCCATCGAGAGCGTTTGTTGCGTTGGCCTCTGCGATCCCAACGGTGGAGACGCCTGTGGACCACTTTTGTTTGTTGTGGTGCCATCAGCTACTGAAGAAAGTTGCTGAGAGTTTGTACAAGACTGTGGATCTCGAGACGAGGGAGCTGGTGACCAACCCTAGTGTGCGACTAGCGATTGCAAAGGAAGTTTTGCTTGGTGGAGTTATTGGTGAAGATCGGGAGATTGAGACCGCTGCAAACGTTTCGCTGCATCGTTCGTACGTACAGGATGGATACTATACTGGTGAGTACGCTGGCTATGCGCTGCTACTTCCGCAGTTCTTGACGAATCTTCTTCGCTCAAGATTCCTGACGGCGATCGTTATTATGTACGCTCTGGCACTCCAAATCTTCTACGCTCAAGTCGCGCAATGGCAAAGCCGCTTTAGCTTACAGTCGACGTCATCTCCACAAGATCTTAGTCAGGAGAATTTCCCTGCGTTTACGTCAATGCTTCACCCTGTAGCCCACGCTCCAGTGTTTCTAAAGAATATTGCGAGTGTCATTGCGAATGCTTTACATGGCAGATCGAACCTTAGTACGACAACAACTACTGTGCTCGCTCTCGTTACGGCAGCTGCAGCGGGCTACATGGGATACGGCAAGTTACAGGCTGATGGACAGACAGCTAGTAGCCTTCTCGTTATGGTGTCTGAGATTGCCATTCTTTACGCCTACGCGTTGGGATTACTGTACGCGCTCACGATTCTTTTTTCAGCCTTACAGCGTTTTATTCTGTCACCGTTCGTGTCAGTTCTGGACAACGTCATGGATCGTCTCAAGCTGCGTCGCTGGATGATTATTGGCGTTATCCATGGAAGTGTACAGCTTCTCGGTCATTTTTTTCAAAGTTCATCCCTCAGCTCATCGAAAGTATTGGGATTGCTTGTGGTGGCAGCATTTGTAGTTTTCGTGCTGTATTTGCTGGCACTGAGTGGAAACAATGACGGGACGTCGGACCAGCAGCGTATGAAACACTCACTGTCTGTCGTGCTGTGGTTGTCCATTTTCCCATGGGTAGGAAAAATCGTGTACTTCACTAGCATCGTTCAGTGGTCGCCATTGGAGCTTTTGAACGATCTGCTGGTTGAAGGTGGCTCCTACGTAGCCATGTTGAGTTTGTTCACGTACGGTATCAGTCTGTCGCTTGATTGCATGATTCCTCTGCCTCCGACGGCATTCTTCGGGGCCTCAACGGGTCACGATGCAGCGTCTGTGTATGGAAAGTCTTCCAGTAGTAGCGTCAAGATTACAGCTGAGAACTGCCCGAAGTGCATCTTCGAAGATGGTGGTCCAGGAGCCATTCTTGAAGAGTATCGTGACCGCACAACTCGTCGGATTGTAGCGGGTAAGACTAGTGAGGTGGTCTACGTGGGTCCTACTTTCCGTGTAGTATCATGTGACTGTGTATACAGGTTCAAAACTTCGCGGGAGTTTTGTGACTTTTGTATCCGCTCATGCCGATTATGCGGAGGTGGAAATGGCAATTTCCAAGAGGCTGCCAAGTACAAGGACTTTTTGGAAGAAAGCAAGGTGGATTTGGCCATGCATGCTCTTGTGCCAATGACTTTCCAGCTCTGTGCCGTGGTTCAGGCTACCTACGGCTTGTACCGAGCGCACATGTCGTTCTATCTCACTCCTGTTTGTGTCCTGGCGCTCATTGTCTATCACTTGGTGCTCCGCCATCCGATAGAAGCTCGACGTATCAAGAATAAACAGCGTAAGAAAACGACCAAGAAGAAAAAGTCTGTAACTAAGAATAAGTCCAAGTCGGAGCAAAATTCTACAACTACAACCACCACAGCAACCAACGAGACCAGCACCACGTCTCGCAACAAAAAGAAAAAGAAGCGCAAATCAGGAACATCGTCTACTGCATCACCGCTGCTACTAAGTCCAAGTCGGAGCAAAGTTCTACAACTACCACCACATCCACGAACGAGACCAGCACCATGTCTCGCAACAAAAAGAAAAAGAAGCGCAAATCAGGAACATCGTCTACTGCATCACCGCTGCTAGAAGACGTGTCAACCTCATCTTAGAACGTCTTCTATCCGTTTAGATAGAGTTTTACCAAATACATCGTTTTTCAATGTACTCACTCATTCGTTCACATGGTAGTGATGCAGCTTACTTTTTCTTTTTGGCTTTGACATCCTTGCCATAAGTCACGGTGCAGTACTTCACGTTGATTTTGTACTTGGTGTCCAAGTAATCCAACACTTCGTTAACCATTTGACCGTGAACCTGAATCTCCTCCCCCTTGCTCTTGTCTTCTGACGCTTGTAAAGCTGCGCTACAGCCCCATTTCTTTTGCACCTCCTTGGCAAATACTGCTCCATCAATCCCGAATTGCTGGTAGAACGCGATGGTTGTGACTGTCGTATTATTCCGGCGCTTGAGCTTTTGGGCATGAACTGTAATCGGTCGCAGATTCCCACCATGAAACTTGGCGGCATGTGTCGGGAAGAGTTTAATTCGGTGGTAGCGCGTGCACTTTGCTAGCAGAAGATTTAAAACTTCCGGACGTGTGAGACGCTCAGGATACCCACCAGCAGGAGCTTTCTTGCCGTAGAGAGTGTCAGTAAGAGAACCATTAAGCCGAATGAACTTCTTGTTCCCAGCATCCACGAGCCCTTGACTCTCAACGTACACGTTAACCAAGTCACGAATCTCCCCTGGTGACCAGTACTTTCGCAACGGCTGTCCCGCAACAGAACCCGGCAGAATAGAAGGCAGAAGCGTCTTGAGCGCAGGAGAAAGTCCGATACTTTCCTCCACTTCTGGAGCATACTGTCCAGGAACGAAAGCAGGAAGACCAGCGGCTTTATTAGCCACAGCCAATTCCTCCAGCTCTACTTCTTCTGCAGTCTGATAAGCTTCGTGTGATAGCACATCCCTGCTCCATCCACCATACACGACATATCAAGTTAATACAGCACCAAGTTGTTTAATAAACAGTCTCCACTTACGGATGACGCCGATCGATGGCTGTGATTGACTGCACTCCATCTTGGTCAATAACAGCAAGCAATCCATGGGCAGCCATAGCTCTTAGAAATACCGACAGCTTCTTAAACGAGCTGTGCTTAATGTTCAGCGACACACCAGCCCGACGACATGGAAGCAAGACATTCGCATGGAACGAGCTCGAGAGCATTGGCAGTTCCTTGTCGCGAATCCGTGACGTCCTCAAGGCTTGCAGTAGTGCTGCCACATATAAGCTGTCCATCTGCTGTTTAGTTAGCTTCTCCTCCTCTTCCTCTTCTTCCTTCTCCTCCTCCTTCTCCTCCAGTTCCACACCTGCCAAACTCACGCCAGCTTCCTCATCTTCTCCAACTGGTACAACTAAACTGCCTAGAAATCCCTCATTAGGCAGCGTCTGTGGTCCCATTTGCCACAGAGAGTCCCCCACCACATGCCAGAGCTTAAGCGCACGGCCCTTCTTACCACTGCGTTCCACTTCTGCTGCGTCCACGAGCATTTCACCCACTCCAATAGCACAAGGATTCCCTCGAGCGTAAACAGCTCTCAATTCGCCTTTACGTAGCGTCTCCAGCTGCTCCGACGACGTGAACACGACACCAGGCAGCATCACGCCCGCTCCACGCAATACAAATTCACTCACTGGGGCGTGTACCACCAGCGGTGGCAGTAGCGACGGTGCGCGCCACAAAGCGTACACGGTGAAGCAGAAATCGCCTTTTCCTGATACATCGAAGAGTAAAGGCTCTTTGCTCTCCTCTGCGGCGTACACGACGACTCGCGACGGCGCTTGGAAGCTGATCTTCTTTACGCTAGTCTACATATCCATAAATACGTAAATTAGTATGTAAATATCCATATTGTATTAGCTAGATTTATGTCGTACCTTGGAGGCCAGCAGCGCCTTGAGATTGGGATCGTCAGGCCCGTCGCACGTGGCCTTGAAGCGGTCAGCCACGTCTCGCCGCAACTTCTTGGCGTCCTTGTTCTTGAGCAGAACGTTGCCGCTCACCTTGGCAGGCTTGGCGAACATCTTGGCTGGCGACAAATGATTAATAAAATTTTAGCATGAAAAGGTTATTCAATAACCTTTCACATGTTTGGACGTTTTAGCCAATCAGAATAGGGTACAAGCAAGTTGAAGTGAAGTTGCCTTTTGAGGGCATGGTCTAACTCTACTAAGTTAGCTGATAATTGCTTAAATATTAGGATGCATATAGTTGACTCTATCTAGATGATGGCAACAGAGGAGCGAGACGAGCTCTCGACATTTACATGTGCAGAGTTTTCGCTCTCATCGTGTTCGAGCTCCTCGTCCTCATCCACATCAGAGACGTTCATTCCGGTCGTCATTCCAGACTCCATGTCTTCCCAATTGCCACTCACAGCAAAGTCTTCGAACTGATCCGTGTCCGCCATCGAAGGCTGCGAATCAGCTTCATGTGAGCGAAGTTTCCCTGTCGAGATACTCTCCTCCATGACAGCAAACGACTTTTTGTTTCGTCGGAATCGACGGTTTTGTCTGCGTTCTTGGCTACCGAAGCCGCGCCCGAGCTTCCGACATCCACACGCAGATATCTCGGTACTTGCTCGATGACAGGCCGTTGTGGCGCTCCGTTTCTTCTCGGCGGGTGGGGAAAAGCAGCGCGTGGCAATAGGCGAGTCCGTCGCACGTCGACTATGCTGCTTGTTAGTGCGTTCCTCCATAAAATCAGTACTCATCGGAGTCAGAAACGCGCTGTTTGGGGTAGCTGGAGCGTATAAATCCAACACATCAGCGTCAAAGTAGAAAAGCTCGGACGTTTTGCGGAAGGAAGCTTGATGGTGCGCGTGGTGCAGGAATCCAGCACTCATTAACGAGTTCCCCATCCGATAGGCCTCTGATGCCGAGTCCACCAAGTCTAGTTCAAGCATTCGCTGCATTAACACTTGTCCGTTCACCATAGTTGGAGCTTCGGAGCGTTCGAAACCGGTAGCAAGAGTTAACGCAGTCTGTGCGCTAATTTCTTGCTGGAGGGTCTCGAGAGCTGTGAGAATGTAAGTTGCTGAAGGTCGACGCTCTGGTTGCTGATGCCACGCATCTGTAAGTAATCGACGCAGCTCAGGATGCAATGACGGACTGAGAGGGGGACGTTCACCATTGAGAACGCTGTCAAACACTTGAAGATGACTTCGTGTTGCCTCTGGATACTTAGAACCAAGAGGATGAGCGATATCCCACATTGTAATAGCGAGCGAGTAAATATCCGCGGCTTCTCCATACACAGCAGTACCAGCTTTGCCTTCAATGAGCTCAGGAGCCATATAATCAGCAGTTCCACGCACAGTCATAGCGCTTCGTCCTCGATCACGCATTGAAGGTCTCATTGAGACTGGCGGTGGTACCAATGACGCTGCTGTAGTTGGTGTCTGGACTCCCATATAGGACTCAGCAAAGAACACCGTTGTGGTAGTTGCAGCTGTAGTCGAATAGTCCTCAGCGCTCCTTAGCTTGTCCTTCTTCGAACCTGTAGGAACGCTGCGTGACTCGCCAAAGTCCGTTAACTTACAAGTACCATAATCGTCTACCAGGAAGTTTGAGGGTTTGAGATCGCGATGCAGAAACGCCGGTGTAAAGCTGTGCATGTACACCACAGCGCGTGTGGCATCAATCATGTAATTGAGATCAATCAGCAATTGTTGGCGTTGTCGTAGTCGTTCTTGAGGGGTTATTCCTTGTTCACGGTCTGCTTGGTCGCTTTTCCGATGCAGCAACCGAAGTCTAGCACTTGCACGCGTGATATCCTCGAGAGAACCTTGACACAGCTCGGAGACCAAACAAACTGTAGGTGGACACACACACATGCCGTAAAACCGAACGACGTTCGGGTGATGCAGTGCACCACACAGTGCTGCTTCATGCGAGAACTCTGCCACCACATCTTCTGTAAGTACTCGTGGTGTGTACACTTTCACTGCTACAGGGATTCTGGAGTGGAGAGTGCCTCGAAACACCACTGCACTGGCACCAGCACCGATCTTCCGTTGTAGCGCCAGGTACGCGAAGTCGATGATCTGTTTCCGATGCATTTCAATGAGCAAATGAAGTCCTCGAGACGACACTCGTTCGTGTAGATAATGGTGTTTCTGTCTGAACAACGATTGTAGGTGGACTGCACGTCTCCCCAGTCCTCTCCAATGTGCCGTATCAGCCTTCAACACGCGCCAAATAACCACCGGAACCAAGGACCCCCAGGAAATACCGACAAGACACATTGTGAAAGCCACATTCGTGAGATTAGGAGCTCCTTGGTAGAACAACTCATTGTATGTGAACCTCAAAGTGTAGTAGACCCCTACGAACACTGCGTACTCGCGCAGTGCCTTCTTACTGGATCTATCAGACGTTCGAAGACACGCCCAGCCAAACACCAGCATCGGTAAAGCTCCAGTGCACGTTGTCACGTAGTGAGCCGTCTTGGAATACCCGGTGAACCAAACGATGGGGATGTTGTACGTCGCTAGTAGGAATGACAGCAATGAAGCTCGTACCAACGCTCTGGTCGTCACCGCTCGCTGTTGTAGATACAATACCGGCAGAGCGATAACGAACAACCTACCACTATAGTAAACCTCCAGCATAACATGTCCGGCATCTTCTCGTCCCAGTGTCAGCATGAGTGTCAAGCAGAGCGTGTAAATGAGCGACACGACTGTCAACAGCCAAAGAAGCGGCTGGAATGCCGGCAAGAGCACGCGTCGAGCTGCTCTCGTGTCGCCTCGTAACGCACCCAATCGGTGGTGCCGCATGTACACGACGATCCACGCACAAAGCAGCAAGTTGACGCCATAACCCAGCGCCATGGCCCCCAGTAGGAACCGAACCCGCTGCCTCACCGAGTCCATTGCTGGAGATCGACTTGTGGCTTTAGAGACTTGAGATCGGCCTGTCGTCTCTCCTTTCTCCAGTGTCCAGCGACTTTGCGCTCCCTTACATACCCAGACTGACCACAATGAGTCGGCACCCGCTGCCTCACCGAGTCCATTGCTGGAGCTTCCTACAGAGCGGAATACCGGATCAATCGACTTGTGGTTTTAGAGACTTGAGATCGGCCTGTCCTCTCACCTTTCTCCAGTGTCCAGCGACTTTGCGCTCCCTTACATACCCAGACTGACCACAATGAGTCGTCCTTTCTCCAGTGTCCAGCGACTTTGCGCTCCCTTACATACCCCGACTGACCACAATGAGTCGTAACCTCCCGTCGAAATGATTCTATTATCATGGCTAAGCTTAATTTAAGCTCTGATTCAGAGCTTGTGTGTTGCTTATAGCAATGGCTCGACGTCATTCCAGTCAATGGTGGCGTGTGGCCATTTGGTACGAAGCACCAAGTTAAGTGGCGGGACGAGATCATCGTGACTCGCTATTGCACTTGACTGTGAGACGAGAGCCAACGCGTCGATTGTTAGTCGGATTTCCTCGTCTTGGTTGGCCAAACCGTCATAGTAGAGCAAGTCAATGTGTGGTTGAGTCTCCCACGCTTGGTCTTCCAGTGAATGCGGGTCAGCTACGAACAGAACCGAGTAATGCGACTCACTACAGACTACCCAGATATTCACTCGAGGCTGTAGCTACGAACAGAACCGAGTAATGCGACTCACTACAGACTACCCAGATATTCACTCGAGGCTGCTTGAAGTGCGAGCCCACAATCAAGTTCTGGTACGCTTCAAACAGAGACAAGAAGCCGATTTCGGATTTCGACGAGATGCCTCGAAGCACGAGCGTGTCAGTGTCCGAAGCCCCTTCAAGCACTTGATCACCATCAAACACATTGCTGCGTGCTTGACCACAAAGTAAAAGGTAGCTACGAACAGAACCGAGTAATGCGACTCACTACAGACTACCCAGATATTCACTCGAGGCTGTTTGAAGTGCGAGCCTACAGTCAAGTTCTGGTACGCTTCAAACAGAGACAAGAAGCCGATCTCGGATTTCGACGAGATGCCTCGAAGCACGAGCGTGTCAGTGTCCGAAGCCCCTTCAAGCACTTGATCACCATCAAACACATTGCTGCGTGCTTGACCACAAAGTAAAAGGTTGACAATCTCCTGAGTGCAGTAGTCATGAGCACCAATGAGTTGGCCTCCAGCAAACTGGTCCATTTCATCTTTAATGGCGTCGACGCCTTTAGTGAGAAGAACTGATACCACGAACTGCACGAGACCGGAACCTTTGGGTTCTGTGAACTGAGGCAAATACATTGTAAGAATCTGCTGTGCTTGGATCTCTGACGTCGCAACGTGCAGTTTGAAACCAGTCATGAATCTGCGCTGTCCACCTGTGTTCCCGTCTCGTACAGCTATGACACACTCTTTACTACTTGCTTGAGAACTTTGGACAGCTTGCCAGAGGATACGAGCTAGCGCCTGTACTAAAGCCCGTTCTTGGTGAGGTAGTGCAGCCTGTACAGCGAATCAAACGTTTAGTGCTCTCGTTTCAGTAGTAGAAATATATTAACTTACATTCTTCCAGTCAACAGGAGCATGCTGAAGGAGGAAGCGTAAGACGTAGCCTTGTACCACTGCTAAGATTCCACATGGTCCACCTTGATGTTGAATTAAACCATACTGAAGATCTCGTACTGTTGAGAATACGAAGCCCTGTGTATCACCAGTTTAAAAAGATGAGAATAATTTGAACCTCAAAGTATGACAGCAAAAACTCACCTGTTCTTCCCAGTGGCTACTGAACGCTTTCCCTTTTGGGCCGAACAGTAGTTGTTGCACTGCTGCCACGTCCGTAGCAGTCAGAATTCGCGTGGCAATTGTAGTTTTACTAGTCAATCGACTGGATTGCAGCTTGCTTGTCTTTGGTTGATGGAGAAACGTACCCAAATCCTCGCAATCTTCCATTTCCAAGACTTCCAGCGAAGTATTGACACTTTTACATCAGATTTTGCTGCTCGATGTGACACAACAAATGCCGTGGCGGGCACTGATTCTGCTTTGGACTTCGATTCGTCTGCAACTGACTTGCTATTCTCTGCTGCGTCACTGTTAGCACTGATAATCTTAGTATCAGCAGTCACGTCGGACTTCTGCTTGTTCTTGTCTTCAGATGGACGTTTTCGTCGCGGTGAAGCCTTTTTAGCTGCTGCATTAGTCTGTTCCTGTTTAAGTTCTTTGTACTTGACATAGCAATGCTTTTTCGTCTTCCCATTTCCCACCAAAGCCGCAATCTGCTTCCAACGTACAGTTTTATCTTCTACAGCGCTTGTTTTCTTGATTGCTTTCTTCAATGCATTGATGTCCTCCTTTGTCCATTCTGGATTCTGAACATCCGTTTTATCTTTAGTCGTAGAACTGGGTCGTCTTTTGGTAGACGAAGAAGTGTCCTTCTTCTCGGAACTTGTGCTCAGCATATACTCAAGTAGACTGACGCTTTCATCGGTGACTTTCTTCTTCTTCTTCAAGTCATTCGAAAACCGCTCGTTTGCAGCCACCGACACTCGAGAAGAAGCGGATTTTAAGAAAACGTCTAATGCTTGTGGACACTTCCAGCTCTTTAGATAATCCATCACAACTAGTTCAGCTTGGCGAGTCACGTCGGTATTTGCATCTTCCATCTCCATTGAATTCTTGGGCATCTTGGACTCTACTGGGCAAATTTGACAATGGAAACAAAAAACCAGTGGACCCTTGGACATGAACCATACTCCCAACTATTTTTGAGAGAGTAACGTGAGGAATCTGCTTTGAGCCCGCGCTAAACCGACAAAACAGCAGCACTGTCGCGTGAGTAAGCAACTCTGAAACAGCTTCCAGTAAGATAAGCAAATAATTCATTTTAAAATCGCCAGCTTGCCATCGTCATGGGTCACATAAGCAAGATCTGGGACGTCGATCTCGTTTCGGCAAGGATGGTAATATATTCTCAATATGAAGGGACCACGGGCGACAAGACCTCGACAAGCTCTGGTTTGATGCTCGAAAAAAACTGTCAAATACTTGAAGTACTGTACTGTAGTTCATTAAATGTTATCGTTCGCGTCGGTCTTGAAATGATGGAATTATTATCCCCACAAGCCTTCGGTCTTGAAATGATGAAATTATTATCCTCACAAGCTATTCGGACGATGCAACACTCGGTCCAGAATACTCGAGTCAGGCCGCGGCACGTAGACGCTAGCGATTGGCAGTGCATTTACCACTCCGACGCCCATGATGCGCTGGGTCCATGGGTTTAGTTCAAGTCCGATCAGTTTTCCCCCCATAACAATACTCTCCTCGAACGTGCATGGCAGACACGTGGTATCAAGACGAGGAAAAGCTCCTTCAACTCGTGCATACTCGAGCACAGCTTCCTTGAAGTTCTGGACGTTGACAGCAGCAGGAAGACCAAGCGGATTAACGGGTAAAGGAACACCTCCTGGAGCAGCAGCTTCAGCTTGAGCCATTTGAATCGCCTGAAGAAATTCTGGTACGTTCCGCCATTCAAAAATCATTAGTGGTTCTTCCTCCACGTTAGCAGAAAGTCCCATGATCATGTTGTACAGATGTTCTTCTCCATTCGACTTCAAAACATCTTCAAGCAGGGCCGTAGCGCTCGTGACTATCTGGGGCATTTTTGTTTTCTTGTTCTTGGCTCGACAATTGAAGAATGAGAAAGGGAAAGGAAAAAGAACGGAAAGGAGAAAAAAGTACGCAAAAGACAAGGCAATATTGTAACCCCACCTGGTGGTAACAGTTAACGTGCAGTATTGAAAGCTCTTTGTGTCACTTCAACAGTATGCAAATCTAGTTAGGCATAAAGACGTCGAAAACATGATCAGATGAATAAACACTTACCTGTCACTGTAGTATCTGCAATACACTCTGGCAAAAGCAGCAGCAGTGCTTGTACTGAAGTACATGATAACGTGAAGTTCCTGCACTGGTTACCTCAGCGTAAGAGCAAGCTACGAGAAAGAGCAACTCTGAAACAACTTGCGTGGGTACACAAGCACACACTTCATTAAAAAATATCACCAGCATTCTTTCTCCAACCAGACTTTCGTCACGCAAATATGAACCTCGCCTTCTAATACACGAGTTTCTGGCTTCATGCTGCCGTCAATTCTACACGAGTATTTCAAGCGTAGCTTTCAGTATTCAAGCAGACACAGAATATTAGAACACCACCCAAAGCTGCCCAATTTTAAGTATCTGCGTACCTTCCAAGCTCTCGCACGACCAATATGGGGTCCACCATCAAGCAGAACCGCGACGACGAAAATCGCTGGCGTCTTATCGGATGCTCATGACGCTCGACAGTGACGAACTGCTTAACTCCGCAGTACTTGAGCCAGCCTTTCGTGCTTTGCGGTTAGGACCGAATACCTTCCAAAATCGTAGTGTTTCGTCGGCCGCACCAGAAACAACCGTCTCTCCGTCAGGTGATGCAGCCAAGTGCAGCACACGCGAAGTGTGGCCTGTGAGCTCTTTCACCTTTGTCATACTCGGGTATTTCCACAAACATAATTCATTCTGCGAGTATCCATGAGACGACAACAGCTCCTTCTCTGTAGCAGACCACAGCAAGGAGCAGACCTGCGATCCTGTGTCAATGGAGTTGAGCATCGCGCCGTTTGTCGTGTTCCAAAACTTAATCGTGCGATCAGCAGTACCACCACCAGTAGCAAGCAAATTGCGTTCCCAAGGACACCACGCAATTGCTTTCACTGCAGCCGTGTGCTGCTCTAGTCGGTGTGCGGGGGTTTGCAAACTGCGACTAGTGCCAATACTACCAGCTCTCCATAAACATAGAGCATTGTCATTACCACCTGACGCAAGCATCGTACCATCAGGAGACCACTGCAAGCCGCACACTTCTTGCTCGTGACTCGCCAATGTCGAGAGCTGATGCTGTCGTGCTCGCACATCATGGTGAATAATTGTACTGTCACGAGAGCCCGACGACAAGACGTAGCTGTTCCAAGCTAGTGCACCTACACGGGATGAGTGTCCATCCATCGTCCGTACTTGGCGTTGGGTCGTGACATCCCACAACTGGACCACCGACTCACTTGTTCCAATAGCTAAATGAGCTGATCCACCTGCCGTGTCACTCCACTGCACTGAACTCACGTACTCGTCTCCTTCCAACCCCATCAGTTCGTTAATGTCACCCGTCACAGCGTTCCAGAGGTAGACGCACTGACCCAGCGCTACTGCCAGGACATTGTTCGATCCCCACGAGAGTAAATTCAGGTAATAATCGTTCATTAAGTCGGGAGCGTCCAACACTCGAGTTGGTGCCGAGGGGACGTGACGATTCAGCTTCTTAGCCGCTGCTGCAGGTACGATACTCACCTTGTTGTGGGAAAATCTGGCTTGTAGTGTAGACTTGAACGAGTCTGGCGGGGCGACAGCTGGTTTGGCCTTTGTGAACTTGAGGATCTTGTGGTTCGAATCATCTTCTTTGCCTAGTAAAGCGCTGGCTAATCTCTTCTTGTAAATCTGTTTCTCTTCGTCTTCCGCCGCGTTAATCGCACTCGTTCCGTTTCCTGAGCCTCCTGGACTCTTGTTCCTGCTGTTTGTAGCTGCTTCGATAGCTGCTGCAGTGTCAGGAGAGTTGCACTGTACCAGATCGAGATTCATGGCACTTCTCGTGGGAATGAAGCGGTCAGACGCCTAAGAAGCAACAAACAGTTAAAACGAGGGCTTTTAGCATCGGACTTCGATGGGTATAGTGGCGATTCGCTGCTACGCACACTCTTCTTGCTGCTGTTACTGGCGGTTTTGCCGGGGGTGTCCGTCCTGCTCTTCTTGGCGCTCGAAAGGCCCAATTTGTGGCCACTGGAAACCTTTCCTATATCTGACTCGGACGCGTTGTGCGAGCGCTTACGCGAGATGCGGCTTGGGGGAGGACTCATGAGTACAGAAGACACCGTTGAGCGCTCGAGGAGCCTCACGCTAGCGCTAGGACTCGCCATTCTACGCTGCTGTACAGTACGCTGTTGACTGCCGATGGCGGACTGGCCGGTTGGGAAGGGGATACGCGGAAAACACGGGTTTAAGGACATGATGGTCGGTAATTAGTAGTTTCTACCTTTGGAAACAGACAGTTTGAATTTTTAAATGAGTTGTGTGCTGTACATCAATTGCAAGTACCGGTACAGGAGTGGAATACCGGTATGGTAACAAATTCTAGAAGAGTTACAGTACTGGACAGCCGTACATGGCGACACTTTGACACTCGCGGGGATCGAGACTTATTAATAATATTAATGGAGAACACTGCGCAATCAGAGGCAACGGCCGATATCTCGGCATTACAGTCGCTACAGTACTGGACAGCCGTACATGGCGACACTTTGACACTCGCGGGGATCGAGACTTATAAATAATATTAATGGAGAACACTGCGCAATCAGAGGCAACGGCCGATATCTCGGCATTACAGTCAAACATTAAGAGCAAGGGAACAAACAGTTACTACTATGCGCATAAGAAGCGTGAACACGTGGAGATCCACGAGTGGGACGGTAATGCTGCACCTCGGCTGCTCAAGACGCAGTCCATGGCAGCTGCCGAATCCGCGGAGGTAACGGAGGCCATGACGAACTACGCGTGGGCTGATGGAAAGAAACGCGTGTCCGTGTACCTCAAGCTTCCTGGCATTGGCGCTCACAGTGAGGAGGATGAACTCATCGACTGGACAGTTACGAGCCTTACGGTGAAGATCAAGCACTACGAGGGTAAGACCCGCGTGCTGTCGGTACCCAAGCTCTACGACGAGATCTCAGACGTCAAAATGAAGCGCAAAGAGGACCAACTCGTACTGCAGCTCATCAAGACGAAGGAGTTCAGCTGGGCTTCGCTCAAGAAGGATGCCTGAAACGTCACTCAAAGCTCTTTATCTTTGCTTCCTGTAGGTAAAAAGAGCACAATGTTATTAGAACAGAAGATGAGTGACAGAGTAGGTGACCGACATACAACTGGAAACACGTACTACTTGCTTTATATCTATCTCCGGTATCGGGGTTTACGCTGTAACTGGTAGCTGCATTTACTTGGATCGTACGTCTGTTGTGTACAGGATTTCAGCAGCGTCGTCTACAAATTGAACACGGAAGTACGTCTGTGTCATGTACACGGACATGAAGCCATGTGTCAAGGCTGCGTGGACCAGGTCTGCATCTGCGCGAGCTTTCGGTTTAAGCTCGTGGATTCGATAGCCACCAGCACCAGAGATAAAATAATTGCGGACCGAACTGTCCGTGTCCACCTTACGTACATGCTGCATGATGTGGTCGTGGCCATTGAAGTACGCATGCACCTTATATTTCTTCAGCAGCGGATCGAGCATGTCGATGAGCTCGGGAGTGTCGGCGTTACCAGCGAAACTGTACACGCCCCAGTGGCCCATTACAATCGTCCACATTTGCTCCACACCGGATGGTTTACCAGCACTTAATGTTTGCTCGATCCACTCGTATTGTGTCTGTCTGGTCTTGACTGAGGACTGTTCGATCATTCGACCCGTGCAGCGAAAGTCTCGCGGTTCACGACCGCACACCAGATCACAAGCATCAATGACGACCAGACGCAAGATTGTCTTGGGTGCCACTGGCCGATCGATTGAGTAGTATCGACGCGGCAGATACCACAACGATTCCTTCTTATCGGCGTACTGGAGCATCGCGTCGATTGATCCTTCGCAGTCGTGATTTCCGACTCTGTAGACGAAAACAAACATTTACACAGCTCAGTCTCTCAAGATTAACAGATAGAAGCAGCAAGCAGGGAACGTACGTGACATACCACGGCACTTGCAGCTTGGGGTGCGTGTACATCTGCTCAAAATGGGTCGATAACAACGGGTCGTTCGGAGACGCAATTCTAATGAAAAAAATCAACAGTTAACATCCTCCATCTTCACTCTCAGATCTATCAACACTCACCCATGATCATAAATCTGGTCACCCGTCGAGAGCACAAACGCCGGAGCCGGATCCATTGTATTGGTGAAGTTTTCCAGTGCTCTCGCCACTTTACGTTGGTTGTCGTCGCCCGTGCCAAAGTCTCCAAACGCAATAAAGTTCGTGTCTTGCGGAAATCCGTCGAGGATTGAAGGTCGCGCATTGAAATCTTTTGCTGTGTTAAGCGTCTGCTTGGTTGTCGGCAAAGAAGCCACTGCACCAGAATTCCAGAAGAAAAGCACAAAGATCGTCCAGAACGCGAACGACCCCAGCGCGATGAGCTTCACCCAACGTTCGTAGCTGTTTCCACCTGCGTTAAACCCGTTGCTACGACGAACGGCAGAGTGGCGGTCCTTGCCGTCGTCATGCTCCTCGCGCTTCCGCAGTCCCGCTTCGAGCTGCATCTTTTACTAGCAGTAACAAATGTGTAAGCGTTACGTGAAAATATGTGCACTTTATGTGGTACTAATGTGTACTTTATGTGGTAGTAACGGTCAATCACTTCCATGAAGGCGCTGGGCGTGATCCCGGCGCGACTGGGGTCCACGCGCTTCCCTGGGAAGCCGCTGGTTGAGTTCTTTGGCAAGACGATGATCGAGCACACGTACGCGGCGGCAGTAGGATCCAAGCTGCTGTCGAAAGTTGTGGTGGCTAGCGACAGCGAGCGCATCCTGCGGGTCATTCAGAGCGTGGGCGGCGACACAGTGCTCACTGGCGCTTGTAACACAGGAACAGATCGCATCGTACAAGCGCTGCATTTGATGGACTCCAATGAGCTGAGCGCGTACGACATTGTGGTGAATATTCAGGGCGATGAACCCGGTGTGAACCCGAGACACATCGACTTGTGTATCAAGGCGCTGCGTGGAGCTGGACCGGACAGTGTCATGAGCACACTGGCTACGCCCATTTTCGGTGAGCGAGATGCACGCAGTCGAGATATTGTCAAGTGTGTCGCTGACCGCAATAGGTACGGACAGCAATTGGTTGTGCATCTGATCACCGGCGGTTAACAAGTACTATGCGGTCCTTTCACTGCAGCAACGCGCTCTACTTCTCTCGAGCGATGATCCCACACTCCAAGAACGGCGAGTTTTCTCCTGAGACGACGTCGTATCTCCGTCATGTGGGGCTATACGCGTTCCGTACGGACTTTTTACTCGATTTTCCGTCCCTTCCTCTATCAGATCTCGAGGAGAGCGAGGACCTCGAGCAGCTTCGCGTGCTGTCTGCAGGTTACAAAATCCGACTAGTACAAGTCGACTCGACGCTCCCAGGTGTAGATACTCGTGCCGACCTTGAGGACCTCAAGGCGCGATGGCCAGCAGAAAGAAGTGAAGTGCATTTAGGAATCTAAGGTGTATCCATGTTCACAATGATTGCTGCTTTTGTTATGTACTTTAAAATCGTACTTAGTCGTAGTGGCTAAAGTCCCGCAGATTTGCAGCATCCTTCATTTTCTTCATTTGCCTTTTCAACTGCTAGAACAACATGGATGACGACAATGGCTTTGTTGGATCAGCCACAGGCAACAATGTGCTGGATGCGGCACGTGGTGTAATGGGGTCTGGAGACGCGTCTAAGTTAGAGCAGCGGGCTACCGAGTGGACGCGGATGGAGTTGTGTATCATCGCTAGTCTGCAGTTGCTGCTGGTGCTCGTGGCCTACCGGCTGGACCGATCACAGCACCCTGTGCTCATCTCGGAGTCCGCCGTTGCGATTTTCTTCGGTGTAGTGGTGCGTCAAAATAGTAAGAAAACAATGATAGAAGATAGGCTGGACTGACCATTTCAACTCTTTTGCTTTTGTGTAGTTTGGTGCTGGCGTTCTGATCTTCTACCCAATTGTACGTCGATAAAGAGTTAATAGGGTTGTTGACTGCTGCTGTGGATTGCAAACTGATAATGTCTCTGCTGTAGGAATCGCTGAATAACGGCATGGACCCCGAAGTGCTCTTCTACGCGTACGATTCCTTAGAGAAAGCGTAAAAATATGTTGGAAACTGACAAATTGAGTTTTTCTTACGACTTTAGATTACTGCCGCCAATTATTCTCGAGGCAGGATTTAGCATGAAGAAGAGGGTGCGGATACAATTTGGAAGGTTTGCTCTTGTTTGGTAGCTCACGACCTTGTGTGTCATATTGTTTTGACTTGATAACCTCAGGGATTCTTCTCCAATTTCAATGCGATCATGCTGTTAGCAATCGTTGGAACGCTGATCGCGACCTTCATTACGGGTGGCATGCTAATTTGGCTGGGAGATATGGGTCTGATCACTAAACTGACGGCGGCAGAAGCATATCTCTATGGGTCTCTCATCTCGGCGGTGGATCCTGTGGCTACTCTGTCTGGCGGCAGAAGCATATCTCTATGGGTCTCTCATCTCGGCGGTGGATCCTGTGGCTACTCTGTCTGTGTTTAAGAAGAATGGTGTGCCTCCGCTGTTGTTCAACCTTGTATTTGGAGAAAGCATGCTGAACGATGGCGTTGGTAAGATATCCTTGATACTTATGTTTTTTGTCGGGACTTTTCTAACGCTATCAAAACTGCATTTTTATTCTCTAATGTGGTGCAGCTATCGTATCGTTTACGCTGTTTCAGGGTCTGGTTCGGGATGGTATCGCTGATGTCACCTTGAATAATGCTGGCCTTATAATTGTCAAGGTGTTTGGCATAGGCTTCGGCTCGGTAGGTCTGGCTGCAGTTGTGTGCTTTACGTCGGCATTTTTACTCAAGCAAGCGGATCCAGTGCTTCAACAGTACCCTTCCTACGAGATTTCGATCGTGTTGCTTTCAGCGTATTTGAGTTACGTGATTGCCGACCTTGTGGGGATGAGTGGGTTCGATCGTGTTGCTTTCAGCGTATTTGAGTTACGTGATTGCCGACCTTGTGGGGATGAGTGGGATCGTGGCCTTGTTCTTTTCAGGCGTGCTGATGAGCCATTACCATTTGTACAACATCGCAGACGAGAGTGCAACCGCTTTGCGGCACCTATTGACGACGTCTTCGTTCATGGCGGAAAATTTCGTGTTCATCTATATGGGTATGAGCGTGGTGGCTTACTCGGGATACTTTGTGTGGGATTGGGGATTTATCCTTGCGAATATGATTGCCTGTCTTTTGGGACGCATGTTGAATACGTTTCCAATGTGCATGCTCGCAAATCTTTGCCGAGGTGAAAACAACAAGATCCCGTGGAGTCACATGGTCGTTATCTGGTTTGCTGGTCTTCGTGGTGCGATTGCCTTCGCGCTAGCACTCAACGTGTATACGCCAAACCGCATCCATGCTAGTGTTATTCAGAGCACTACTCTTTTCACTGTCATGCTCACCACTCTGGTACGAATTGCAAACGGCTTTAAAATGGATGGGTAGCAGTCTAATGAGCGGTCTTCTGCTGCACAGGTTTTTGGAATGGGTACAAGTCCGCTGCTTCGTTATTTTGGCTTGACTGCAACGCAGGAACAAGAACGCGAACTTGACGAGTACGTTATTCCTGCCCTACTTTGCAGGTGCTATGCTCCTCATTGTGCTAAACAAGTAGATTGTGTGTGTTGTTAATCAGTGATGGTGCACACGAGCGCCTGCTTTCGGATGATGACGAACACGACGCTGATGCTTCGTTTCGCCCCATTGACCGCTCGCTTTCTCGTCGCAGTGTAAGCCGCATCCACAATATGTGGGAAAGGTTTGACGAGAAGTATTTAAAGCCGCTGTTCGGTGGACGTCCGCGTGACCAGCAGGACCAAGTGGAATCAACTACAGAGCTCAAGCGTCGAACTGTAGGCTCCTCAGCTTCCAGTCTTGGCAGGCATCAAAAAGAAACACAGGGACCGATCCTGTCATCATCTAGACCTCCATCATCTCTGATGCCGCGCATGTCACTAGCAGAGATGGCGGAGAACCACGACGCTGCTGAAAACGTCGTGTAGGCCAAGTGTATCAGGAATTTAAATGCCCTTTTAAAATTTAGGATATAGTCCGTTCTAAATATGTACCTATCATTCAGCATAAATCAATCTCAAATCGCATATACGAAAATGGCAACTAAAGATGGCGTGTCCGAGGAAATGCGGACGCTGTACGAGGCGCAACGCCGCGCTCACGACACCATATTGGCTTTACAAGCGCAGATCGAAGAGGAGGAGGCAGTGTACCTAGAAGAGACGCCACATGGCAATATCATCCGCGGTTGGGATGGCTTCATCGACTCGAAACAGTCGCGCAAGGACGCGAACCCCAAGAAGATTAAGCCATACACTGAGTCAGAACATCTTTTCTCCGATTCCTGCTTCTATACCAGTATGGCGGATGAGCCAAGCATAGAAGATGTAGATATCTACAATACCAACAAGAGCGAGAGCTCCAATCGGCGCAAACTAACCGTCACGCTATCCGTGGGAGGAACACCTATTACTGGCGTGGTGGACAGTATTGCTCCCCACAATGCCAACGCAGCGTATAGAGGAGGGAAAGGGTCTATGGTGCCGGTTCAAAAGACTGCAAAGGTTCCAACCCAAGCAGCAACAGGAAAGGGGGCGGCGATAACCAGCTACCAACACAGCAAAAGCTCCAAACTGAAGAAGAGAAAGAGAGAAGGCGAAGGCGTTGCAACGGCGAAAGCACTTGAAACTGTAGCAAGTGGTCCTCAGATTGCTATTGTGCCAACTGCAGCGCCGCAGCCTCCTGCGAGTGACTTCCTTGATGTGCTCTAATGAAAGATTGTTGCTGTCTTTCCAAAGAAGAGTTTACAGCCACAGAGTTCACTGACACATTGGTCCAACTCACGCGTATCAAAATTTAGGCTAAAGTGTGTCTTATAATAAACAGCGGAATCGGTAAACAGGTAGGACGCGCTCAGGTGGAACTGTAGCTCGGTATGTTTTCTGAGCTCCATTGCGCTTTCGAGCGAATATATGAGGCGAGGTAATGCGGCACTCACTTCGATGTGTCAAAGGAAGCAAGCAGCACTTCCAAGTCCTTCGTCGTCTGGCGGAAAAACCCGTCGTAATTGAACTGCAAAAAGAAGACAACAAGCAGTTAGTTAGGATACTCCGATGAGTGTTGGTGTCAAGTCCATGCCTACCTCAAAAATGTAATCCAGCTGCTGAGGTGGTACGGTGATGTCTGGGAACCTCGTGTAACCCTGTGTCAAGACACACGTTAGTCAAGCGTCTATACAAAACAAACATGTCAGTAGTAAACACTGCGTACCTTCAAACGGTCGTCGACAGTGGTAACAGCCTCCACGGTGCCCTGAAGACTCTGGAAGAGGTGCGAGATACTGTTCCAATGCAGATCCAGCTGCGACCTCAACTGTGTCATGTATTCACCATGCGAGAGAATGGCTTTCGAAGGCACATTCATGTATTCACCATGCGAGAGAATGGCTTGCGAAGGCACAGGGGTAGCGCCAAACCTCGTGGCGAGTGCATTAATCGAGTTGTAAGCGTAAGCACCCATGCCAATTACATCGTTCGATTCACGCTGCTGCGCCAACGGCAAAGCGAGAATACCCGCTTTCATCTTGGAACACTCGACCATCACTTGTTTGAAATTCACAAGCAGAGCGTCCATTTCACTCTCAAAATCGGACAAATTCGCTGTCAAGCGACGGTACACCAGAGTCATGCCAGGGATACTCTTCTCTTCGTCGACAATTCGACGCTGAAGTACCACAACACAGCTCAGAATCGACCGAATGTGCTTCTTTAAGAGCTGGGACAGTCGCGTCCGGTGCAAACGCACACGGAGCAACAAGTCACTCGAACAGGAAACACCGACAGTTTCGTAGATAGAGCACAGCACAATGAACGCGTCAAAATCGCCCTCATCGATCGATGAAGTATGGTACGACGTCCGCACACCCCAAGAAAGCTGGCCGATACGCTGAATCGACTGGCGAACAAGCAGCAATGTGTCCAGCACACCACCCTGAGCAGCAGCGATGTCAGCAGCTTCTTTCGCTGATGATGAAGACGACGGTCCTTTCTCAATGTAGTCATCTTCGTCTGTTTCTGAATTCACTGGGCTGCTTCCATCCCCTTTAGACGCTAATGGTGGTTTCGCACCACCGACGCCCCAAGACACGAGACTTGAAAAGAAACTGTCCGAGCTTGACTGTTTCTTCGCTGGAACCATAGCACGGTTTGCTACAACAAGCTGATTCTCCGTGTTGGGGTCATTCTCTGAGTTGCCATCTTCAAAAAGTACGATTCGATCTTCGTTGTCATTACTGGAGGAGGACTCTTTCTGTGTGGCACCACTCCTGTGACCCGAACCATTTCCTGCCACAACAAGTGCATTGCTCACGTCTGACGGAGCATCGTCCTCAAGCAATTCAATCTTCGCGTGACCTTCAGGCTCTTCGTCTCCATTTTCTATCTGTTTGTGGTTGCGTCCGTCTTCAATAAAGCCGCCACCCAATGCAGCCGTGACATATCTGCAGATGGAGCTGTTTTCCTCCACCCACACACCCGTGGCCTGTTTGAATTGTTTGTACATCTTTTGCACGTGCAACGGGTCAGCGCTCGCATACATGCGCTGAATGGGCTCCACACACGCGCCAAAATCACGGGCCAAATACCCTTCGAGCGGCAGCACCTTACTAAAGCTCCAACGCCAGGCTTTCTCCTGGTTCGGCTTCAGGCGATCCAGTTCACGGACACCAATTCGCGTAAGCTGACTCACCTCCTTACTGATTTCCGTTTGTACGGCTTCCAATGACTGCATCAAACGCCGGACTTCCTCTCCTCCAGGTCCATATACCAGCAAGTCGCCACCGGGGCCAGCAAGCTGCCGCGCTTTACGGCACGACACCAGCAAATCAGCCAGCAGCTTCAGCAAGCCGTGTAGCTTGGTAAACGCGCCGAACGTTTCTTCCCGCACCTCTTTGCGCAGTGCAACGACGCCCGAATTGCTCTGCTGCAGATAATCGGACGGAGTGATCGCCACTTCGTTCGGGTTCGAGTTACGTCGCAGTTGGCGCGTCAGCACCGCAGGCACCTGCGCGTTCGCCTCTGTATCGCAGAAAACCGCCGTGTGGGTCATCTCCTCCTCCTCCTCGTTCGTCAATAGTAGCGACGGTATCGAGTCCTGCGGCGAGATCGCTGACTGATTCTGCGGGAATAGTTCTCTACAAGAATCAACATAAAAACATTAGCAGCCATCCCTTCAATTCTAAAGAAATTGCAGCATCTTCACGTACTTAAACGAGGGTGTGGTAAGCAACACCTCGAGCATCTTCCCGGACTTGCTTCCCATGGCGTCCTTCATGCCCGCATGTTGCTGAGCCTGCAAGTTACTAATTGTACAGTCCGCTGGCGTGTTGGGCGTATTACGCAGCACATAAAACAGAAACTGCACGCCGTGCATGAGTCCGTCCGTGCCGCGCGCCTCCAGAGTGTGCAGCTGCTCCCTAGCGGACGAGTGGGCGCGCTCCGTCTCGATAGTCGGCAGTACGCGTGTCTCAATGACATTCCGCACGTCTTTTAGCGTTCCCAACAGCGATCGTTCACCTGATCCTGAGTGGAAAAGTCCTTGCTGGCCGTGCTGCAGTCTTAAGACGTAACTGTGTCGACGTCGTACCTCGATGAGGATGGATTCGGTGGTGCATGAAGCCGGTCCAAGTGTCCGCATGGACCAGTCTTTAAACTCCTCCAGTAACAGCGTACGTGGGTCATTAAGGTAGCCTGAGAAACTGAAGGAGCGGTCGTATCTCTCCCGCTGGTAGGCGCAAATGCTTGAGATGATGGCCTCCGCTGGGTTACGCAGCAGCCCTACCACGTCTTGCATCTTACGTAAGTACGAGTTCTCGTCAAAATCCGAGATGGTTGGGTTATGTAGTGGGTAGAAGTTGTCGTCCATTTTAAGCGCTGTAGGGAGGTCTTCTTCGCTTACTTCCATGGCTTCGCAGTACGCTTGGTGTACGTAACGCATCTGGTCCATCTCCAGTTGCGAGTAGCTCTTGCTAAAAGGGTTCAGCCGTAGCCCCCAGTTCGACATGGTAGCGAGATGGAGTAGATGGAGAGTGTGGTGATTCCTTTCTTCTCTTCGCTTTCTTGAGCGCTTCTAAGCCGGAAAATCTCAGTGTTGGTAAGAGATTGTGAAATTTGATAGTTGTGGGAGATGATAGAGGATTAAAGGGTACCAGTTTTTGCCATTCAATTCTGAGGTTTTAGGACCGGATGGCGGATGTCTATTGTGGCGTACTGCTGAGTTATTGCTACAAATTTTAATGGTCGAACGTGAAGAATTTTTTTGGAAGACATCCTCTTGTCACCGTCAGGCTTATCCGGTTTTAGGACCGGATGGCGGATGTCTATTGTGGCGTACTGCTGAGTTATTGCTACAAATTTTACGTGAAGAATTTTTTTGGAAGACATCCTCTTGTCACCGTCAGGCTTATCTGATACCAGAACTTCCAGCGAGTAAATTGAAGATGGCACCTTTGTGGTGGCTAACGTACAATAGGCGAACCATCGCTGCCGCCGATCATTGTACTGTACCGGTACGTGGGCCGAGAACCTGACTCGAACGTCTTTCTCTCGGTCCTCGACAGGGTGAATATAAGCATAAAGAGGGTCGGGATGACACGAAACGTATCCACTTTCGCAGCCTCTGGCGTGGTTCAACGTCGCACAACTTGCTCAATCTCAACTCAACGCGACATGAACTGCTGTATCAGCTCGTTCATCAGATACGACACGCTTGTACAACTTTGCTGTCATCCGCGCGACCCGTTTTATTAAGCATGTATGCATGTAATACATGATGTATCTGAGTGTCCAACCACAGAATCTGAACTCGCCCACTAAAAATGTTTAGCGCGGCAGAGGCAGCTGACTGCCATCTGAGCAAATGTAGCCATTTCTCGCCTGTCGCATGATGCTATCTTTGGTGTCAATGGAGCTGCTTTCGTTCCAGAGCTCATGGGCGGCGCTGTGGGGGTGCTACTCCAACCAGAGCGGATTGAGACTATTCGTCGTGTGCTCCAGCATGGACGAGAGGCTGTTGTAGTGGCACATGTCGGTCTCGTTCGCGTCGTCCGCGTCGCTGAAAGATGGTACGCGGTCGTGGATCAGCGCGTGATCTCGCGCGTGCACCGCGTGGTAGAGAAGCAGGTCGTACGCCGCATTAACTTGCTGGCGGACCATATCGAGGTAGTCTCGAAGCTGTGGTTCGTCAAGAGCATCTCGACGACGTCCATTGCTCAGGCGTTCGACATTGACACGAAGGAGTACGTGGATATCTTGGAGACTGTTGAAATGTAGAGATAATAATGCGTTTTCCTCTTAATTCACAGTGTCCGTCAGGTGCAGGTGAGCAAACGCGACTACGAAGTGTACAATTGCGGACCGGAGTTGCTGGAGGTTCCGTCCTGGAATAAACTTGTTCAGGTGCTCGAGCTTCAGGACCCACTGGTGACCGATTTCCTACTGAACAAGTGCCGCTGGACAGTATGGCAGCCGCCGACATCTTGGCGCGTGAAAGTGGATCAAATCTTCAATGTGACTCTCCACATCGCAGTGCGCAACGAAGGTTTCCTTACGGGCGAGATCCGCGTAGTGCGTCTACGTCTCGGACGCAAGTGGGTCGGCGCGCACCATTTGAGCAAAAGCATGACCCACCCGATGAAAAGTCAGTGGCTACACCGCGTAGACTACGAGATTGGTGACCAAGCGCACACGGCCGAGAGCGAGTTCTTCCAAATTGTGAAAGCTGCTTGGGAAGATTATCTCGCAGAATTGGCCAAACTGCCAAAGGAGGAGAACAACACGGACGATATTGGAGACGCATTCCCGTACGACGAGCAGGAGAAGCGGACATCGTTGCGGATCAAATATTTACTGGACACCTCACTCGAGAAGATTCTGAACGACCGACGTACGATGTTCCGATTGCCACATCAGTATGAATTATGGCGCATGGAGCAGGAGGATACACCTGAACACCGGCAGGACTGTCTAGAAGATCAAATGGCCGGACCTCTTCTCCACGGTCCTATCAACGAGCTTATTGAGTTGTACGAAGAGAGAAACATGGCGGGTGAAGACGTCGACGTGCAGTGGTCATAGCAAATAGTTTGCATTGAATTTAACAAGGGCCATGGTTATTTTCTTTTGCCAGCTCGCCCTTTTGGAAATTTGTCCAGTAGTAAAACAATTTGCTTCAGGTCGTACTTCTCCGCCGCCGCAAGAAATTGCACCTGGCCGACCTCATGTGGAGTCAACCCACGCGGCGGTGGATCGCTCTTTAGCGTCGCCCCCTCTTTGATCAAATTGGCAAGCTCCGGTACTCCATAGTTAATGTTGAAGTTGTGCATGAGTCCTTCCTGCACCTGTTTGGCAAGTCCCCACCGTCGCTTCTCTCGTTGCTCCGCTTTCGCACGAATATTCATTGCTTCAATCTCCTCGTCTGGCTTGAGTCGCCACGGGGCTCCACGCTCTCGTCGATGCACTTCCCCAGCCGAAGGGTTAAAGGGAATTTTGAGTTTCGAGGCCTCGCACAGCAACGCCATCGAGTCTCGATGTCCAGAACTCGACACCAAATCTTCAGTAAGCTCCATGTCCATTGCAAACGTGGCCTATTCAAAATTGCACTGTTACGTGTAGCCTATGTGGCGATAGCGTTCATGAGTTGTGGATATTTTTATCTGGCACTTTACCAAGAATTTCACTAATCTGGTAAGCTGAAGGAATGAATGCTGGTAGTCACTGAAGTCCAGAGCTGGTAGTCAAAGACGTCCAGCATTTTCGAACAGGAATGGGTCGTAATCGGAAAGGCCGACAGTGCGGCGGCTACGGCTCTAAGAAAGAGCGGTGAGTTTGTTACGCCGTTATATCTCTGGCTGTAGCTGATCATTTTTTTGCATGACAGATTCGTGCTGTTCCGCCGCTGGCAGCAGGAGGTAGCCAAGGTCTCCAAGAAGAGCGCACAGAGCAGGCAAGCACACCACAAGCTGGCGGAGCAGCACAGACGCGCAGAGACTAACGGTAGCGTGCGTCGTAGAGTGCGTGTGGACGTCTTGGCGGCGTGGACCAATGCGCGTCTGAAGGACGACCACATTGAGCGCATCAAGCGTGAGGGGGCGCTCTCCATATCCTCGGAACTGCAGAAATCGTCGGCAGTGGATGACTTCTCGTCGCTGCAAGAGCGGTAAAGTGGTTTTATGATTTTTTGGAGTATAAGTTGCTAGTGAAACTCATAATTGTGGTGGTGGCAGCTGCATCTACGAGATCGCACGGTCGTTTGACCTCTACAGCTCTTCGTGCGAGTTCACGCAGGACTTTTTCGCCTCTTTTGAGCCGTGGATGGTGTCGAGACTTGCAGAGCTGACAACAGCGTTTAAGACCATGAGCGATGGCAACGTCAAGCTTCTGTTATTGCAGCCCACTGAGCATCTGACAATCGGCTTCGTGCGTGACGAGAAGTCGTTGGCATCGTTGTTCGACGAGGCTGAGTCGGATCGTCACATGGCCTGGCAATTCACATCCGGTCTTTTGATGGAACGAGAAGCCGAGTCATGGGAGGAGCTGGACGTGGACGATGTGGACATTGTACAGACTCAAGATGAAGTGCGATTGATCTCTCTCAGTCTGGTCTCGTGTCTCGGTCTCTCTAGTCGCTTCTTGACCCAATTGGCAACAGCTCACCCACATCTAGAGCACCTCAAGATCGTCGACTGTTTCGACGCTGCAGCTGGCGAACAGGGCGCCGCACTACTGCAACATCTTTCCAAGTCTCGATCGCTCAAGACGCTTCATTTTTCTTGGTGTTGCTGGCTCACAACCGAAATTCTCATGACTTTCGCCTACCAACTTCTCGAACCGCCAGTCTCTCCACTACAAGAACTTTATGTATCCGATTGCTTCGACGTGCTGGGGGACTACGTGCAGTCCATCTTCTCGGAGCTGCTACCCGCGGTTAATGTATCCATCTGAGCATATCCTATCGAATCGAATACTATTAAATTATGCCCAATCTAAGTCTAAGTCTCAGATTTGACAAGAGGAAACGTCGGAGCTCACAGCTATGAACGTCTCCGGACGGCTGTATCGCCGCACGCCGCGTCTTTTCAACCGCAATAAGCCAGGGGAATGGAGTATGGTATGGTGTGAGCTGTCCCTGGAACGTGGGGAGCTGCTGGTGGCCCTGGACGCAGACGGCCGCAGCCGCATCGCTACGATCCCTATCAAGGACTGCGAACTCGCCCATGTACGCAGCGACGGTCGCGACTGCATGGAATTAACGATAAATCGTGGTAAAAAGGAGACCTTTTCATCCCACGAGTCCAGCCACGACATAGATTGGTGGTACGATAGCAGGAAAAATGAGTTTTCTTTACAATATTATTTACTGATATACTATTATTATTATGCAGGATGACGACGTTAATCGCTGTCAAAAGAGACTTGCAGCGTGGAGTGAAGCCTCATATTTCGTTAGTGACACCGCCTGTGTCAGAGCCATCGACTAGACCGAAGCACGTGCGTCGTCCATCGGCACAATTGAATTTGAACTTGGCTGCTGCTGCTGGTAATACGCTGAGTGGTGCGGGACTGGGACGACCCACACTAAGTAGACGCAAACCGGCATTAGCTACTTGTGAGACACTATTTGAGCGCTTCACGATCTACGAGACGCCGTCGATCTACTACGTAGTGTGTTCGGATCGTCATTATTCTCGGTTTAGAATGATTGAGCTGGATCGGATGGTGGATCAACCGACAAAATTGGATCAAGTGCTGAAGGAAGACAAGGAGATCTACGACTGATTGAGCTGGATCGGATGGTGGATCAACCGACAAAATTGGATCAAGTGCTGAAGGAAGACAAAGAGATTTACGATTGGGAGCAGATGGAAGCGAGACTCCAGACGTTGGCAGAACTAGCCCGCGTCAATGGAACTGGAGATTTAGTGCGAGCATTTACTGCAGTGGCCATCGTTGGCTGCATTCGCTTCTTGCGGGACTATTACTTCATCTTCGTCACACAGAGACGCAAGATCGGGAATATTGGCGGCAATTCGATTTATGGCATCTCGGCCACGCAACAACTCACTGTGAGTCGCTTACAGGAAGATCAGACTGCTTGGACGCGAGTTAATCGATGGTTTAACCCCAGTCCAGAGGAGGAAGCAGAGGCTCGATACCTCGGGCTCTTTCACTTCCTGGATCTTACCAAGGATTTCTACTTCAGCTACTCGTACGACATTACGCACACACTGCAACACAACATGACTACAGAGCACTCGGAGCCGGCGGAAATGTTTACGTGGAACTCGTATCTCACTCGCGAGCTGCGCACGTGTTTGAGCGGTGGCGCTGCAGCTGATCTCGTCGTGCCGCTCGTTCTGGGTTGCTACGAGCAGCGTAAATGCTCAGTGTTTGGTCGTCTTGTGAGTATTGTGCTCCTTGCTCGTCGTTCTCGACATTTTGCGGGCACGCGATACTTAAAGCGTGGTGTGGCTGATACTGGAAAAGCTGCAAACGATGTGGAGACGGAACAGATCGTCGAAGACGAAAATGGTCCAGGCAAATTCAGCTCTTTTGTGCAGCACCGCGGGTCAATCCCAGTGTTCTGGTCGCAGGAGACGTCGGCGACGTTGCCTAAACCACCAATTGTACTCAATCGTGTGGACCCAACGTACAACTCCACCCAAAAGCACTTTGCGGATCTCTTCTCACGCTACGGCTCGCCCATTGTGGCTCTTAATCTTGTGAAACAATCTGAGAAGAAAGAACGTGAAGTCATTGTAGGCAACGAGTACATGAACGCAGTGGAATATTTGAACAGCTTTATGCCACGAAAGCATCGAGTGCGGTATGTGGCGTTGGACTACTCTCGGTTATCTGGACCAAAACAGAAAGGACTTAATGTACTTCACTCACTGGATAAAGTAGCAGTATGGGCGCTTACACAGACAGGATTCTTCTGCAGTGCACCGAAGCGGCAGATTAGTCAGAATGGCAACCGACGCAATGCTCAAGCTTGCTTTACGAGCCCGACATCCGAGCCATGGGATGTATTTATCACGTCAAGTAATCTTCAATCGAAAGGAGAAGACAGTGAAGAATCGAGTTCAGTGGATCCACCGCCATCGCCAACCATCACGAAAAATTCTGGAGACTGGCTGGAGCAGCGAGGTATCCTCCGTACAAACTGTATTGACTGCTTGGATCGCACGAATGTCAGTCAGTTTAGCGTTGGCATGCGTGCACTGGGTCAGCAGCTTTACGTGATGGGCATTAAGAACACCCCACTCTTGGAAAGTCGTTCGCAATTGGTTCTGGTACTGATGAAGTTGTATTCTCTCATGGGAGATGCAATTTCAATGCAGTACGGAGGGTCGGAAGCTCACAAAAACGTGAAGAATAGTGCCGCGCGAGAAAACGTTAAGCATCGTGAGCTACTGACGTCTATTCGACGATACTACAGCAACTCATTCACCGATACAGCAAAGCAGGATGCGATTAACATCTTCCTCGGGCATTTTGTTCCAAAGGAAGACTTGCCGCCGTTGTGGGAGCTAGACTCCGACTACTATCTGCACAACTTCGAGGTGCGTAATGGAATGACTGCGTGTGAAAACGTGCGACGCAACCTCGCCTTTCATACCGAAAACAAGCGGAAGGCCTTTGGAGAACTGTATCCGACACGGCCCATGCGGCTTTCGTGCTGCTCATCATTGGAAGCTCTGAATGATGCCAGCGACGGAACTGCTGAGAGCGATAATGACGACTCAACGCCTGAAGACGCGCTTGTCTCGACTACACGTGATCAAGCAAGACGTGACGCCTATATTCGGGAATGCAGGAGGGTATTGGATGACTGGTGGAAGGAACCGTTGGAACATTTTGAACGACCCAAATATTGTCTCCCAAAGTTAGAAGACAAAGCTCCGTGTGTCTGCGACGGTAGTAAACCAACTGGTACTGAAGATCGGGAAGGAGCAAGTCGGAATCCGTGCTCAGATGATTTCCAACACATGTATCACCCAGAGGAACTCACAACGTTTGACAAAGTGCTGGGGTACAAGTTTATGCTGCCAATGGAAATCTCGGATGATGTAAATGAGAAGGACAAACGACGGTCAGAGAGTGGAGTTGTGGCCCATTTAACATCTGCACCGTCTTCCTCTTCCATTTCAGGTCTGGCACGTGTCGATGAGGAAAACCTGTCAGACTTTGAACAGGTTACTCGAAGAGGTCAAACGAAGCAAGGAACTCGGTCTTATCGAAGTATGAGTGCTCCTGATATTAGTGAAGAGGTGGGGTATCAACCACAGTCCACTCGTCAGTCGCGCGATAGTGGTCGGGAACACAAACAGAGCCCCCAGGAAGATCACACAAGTCTGAGTGGCTCGGAATCTCGTCGTGCCTCTCGATTAGCTTTAGCGGAGGCTATTAACAAGTATGGAGGTCACGGATCTGCGACTTTGAAAGCTGTTGTGAAGCGAAAGGATGACCAAATCAGCATTGAAGATTATGTGCTGAGCAGAGGGTACGCTCCATGACCTTTTCTCTCTACTACTGCAATTATTAACTGTGTTTATTATTATTTGTGTGACCTGAACACTGTACAGACGTCGCAAGTTCGTTGGTGATTGCTCTACGCCTTTGACTGATCCAATTTACCAACAGTCTGTTTTCCTTTACAACACTGTGGCCAATTGAAGGCAGAAATTACACTAACTTTACCGTTTTTACTGTGTAGGTATGTCGTCGGGAAAGATTCACCTCAGATATGGGAAAACGACAACGAAAGCGTCAAGGGGTACTTTGAAAAATACACACACGACAATCGGATTAGTCCGGATGATGGACGGAGTCTTCGTGAAGCTCAAGCTCGAGGCGGAGCAACTTTTAAGCTGCAAGCTGGGCCATATTCTGGACTGGAGCAAAGTGTCAAGGCCCGCGTCTTGGTTGCAAAACAGCTCAAGACAAATTCTGACGACCGAAAGTGAGCAATTTTAAGGTTGAGTCCTGTCATCTGTGGTTCCATTCTCACTGTTATTCTCTTACTGAATGTGTGGTAGGTTGTTTGAGGAGTCTTTGGATCTCAAGAAGCTCGAAAAGACTGGAGATGCATCCGTACCGGCAGAAAGTTTGGAGTTGTACAAGACGTTCTTCGATGAAGAATTACCTTCCGTGGAGATCTACCGACCAGCGAAGGAAACTGCACCGCCAGCGTCAGTCTCCACTGATTTGACACCCCCAATGACAAAAAGAAGCACTTCTGCAACAGCGCTCTCGTCCGAGCTAGCACAAAGTATTCAGCGGTTGTCTTTGATCAAGCGCAGTCGTACAAGATTCAGCGGAGGCGAACTGATCTCAGTTGGTCCGCTGTTTAAAATGGACGGGGGCAAAGATCGAGACTTTATCGTTTTCAACGAAGCTGCAGCGGAGAATTCGTTCGGTGAAGTGACTCGAAACGAGACGGAGCTCTCCTTCTACTCCAAATAAGGTCACTATGTGTTAGTACGGCACTCAGCTTCAAATTAAGGTTACTTTATACTAATACTTTTAGTTTACACTGTTTCAGGCTGCTGGTCGTGCGAGTGTCAGTGATTCTCTCCCCTCTTCATCCACCACATCAATGGTATGGTCTTGTGCTTCGTCAAGAAGCTTGTGTGTGAGTGTGTCTTCTTCATCTTCAGGTTTTTTCTTGCGTTTCCACCGCTTCGGAGACGCCATATTCCTCGCGCTGCTGTTTCGAGAGCAGCTATTTCTTCCAGTAGATTCAGGACGTTGACTTTGCCGCTGTGGGCTGCGGTGCCATGCTCGATGGCCGTTCTGGCGATAAGTTCCAGTGGTTGTCGGCACTTTGAGCCTCCGTCCGCGTAACCGACAAGCGCAAGCTTGTATCTCTGCTTGTCCTGGACTGCTACTACTGGCACTTGAAGAGTTTTGCCCACTTGTTGAAAACGTAGATGTTATGTGGGAAAAAAGCCTCGTTCGTCTCGAAGCTTTGGCTTTGGCGCTCGATTCCGTTGCTTCCTGCTGGGTTTGAGGGACGTAAGTCTCGTCGTCAGACTCGCGACCTGTGGCTTCTTCGAGCATTGCCAGCGGCTGGCAGAAGTTGATGTTGCTGTCGTCAAAATAATACACCGAGTTGCTGTCCTCAAAGCCTCGTTCGTGACGAAAATGGTGCAAGAAACCTGCGTCCATAAGAGCTCGCCCCAGTCTCACGCCTTCTCCGCGTGAATCGGTGACCTCCAGATCATCCATTCGTTCAATCAGGAACTCGCCCGTAACGCACTTTTCCGATGGGATTTCATGACATTTCGTCCCGGATCGTTGGAAATCCTCGCTCAGATCCTGCGCAAGAACTGACAGCAGCTCCTCTTGGATACATTCCAGCTCACGAACAATTTGCGCCATAGTTGGACGAGCGCTTGGATCTCCATGCCATGACTTTGTGATAATATTGCGTAATTTTGGAGGACAAATTTCACTGGTACCTCCATCTTCGAGAGGTGGTCGACAGCCATTCAAGACGCTGTCAAAGATGATCATTGGGTTTGTGGCGGCGTATTTTTCGCGGTCAGGGTACAAGATATCCCAAAATGTGATCGCTAGTGAGTACACATCCGCTGCCTCACCGTACGTCGCTAATCCAGTTCGACCGCCGATCATTTCTGGAGGCATATAACTCACGGTACCTGTGACTGTCATCTTGATCTGAGGAGGCAATGGGGCTCTCAAGTTGGGTCCGGGAGAATCACTAGACCCTACAGTTGCAATTGAGCTCTGCGGTTCATCAGATTTAGGGATATTCTGAGATAATTCGCGTGGAAGACGTCGCGAGTCCCCAAAGTCTGTGAGTTTGACATTGTTGGATTTGTCCACAAGGAAGTTGGCAGGTTTAATATCACGGTGGAGAAATGGTGGCGTGAAGCTGTGTACGTACGCGACAGCTCGTGCGGCGTCGAGCATGTACGCAATATTAAGCAGCAATTGCTGTCTTTTCAGGGCTTGAACAGCAGCAGTGTTCCCGTCTAGATCAAGAAGATGTCGGGTCATACGGCGTCTGCCAGGCATCTTGGTTTGAGCGTACAGTACGTCTTCCAGTGAACCTTGACACAGCTCAGACACCAAGCAGATCGTCGGAGGACACACGCACATCCCGTAGAACTCGACAATATTTGGATGGCTCAGTGACGCACAAAGTGCTGCTTCATGGGAGAATTCAGCCACGACTTCTTCCGTAAAGCGATCAGGCGTGTAAACTTTCACTGCAACGGGTTTCCCGCGTTTCAATCGCCCGCTAAACACGGATGCACTCGCTCCAGCGCCGATTTTTCGGCATAATTCCAAGTGAGCAAAGTCAATGACAAAGTCCTTGTGGGTCTCGATCAAGAGATGAATTCTGTTAGAAGAGATGAACTCATCGAGCTGTCCAGACGACCGACCAGCTAGCTGTAACGCGCACGCACGCTCTCCCATACCCCGCCAATAGTCGGTGTCAGCACGCAGCAAACTCCAGATGAAAAATGGACAGAGTGATCCCCAAATGAGGACCACGTACGAGGATGCGGCGAAGAGGTTGTGATCCGGTACATTTTGCTGCAGAAGAGAGTTGATGACGATGAGGATGTGATACACCACGACATAAGCGCCGTGAATGCGTAGAACCGTTTGGTTGGCTCGACCTGCCGGTGGTTTAAAGTAGCACACGTACAAGACGAAAATGAGCAGCAAGGGGCGAATTGCGAGTCGGACGTTGTAAAACAGCACTGTCTCGTCCGGCAGGAAGTAAATAAACAGCCACACTATTGGAATCGTGTACGACGCCAGAAGTACGGACTTGGCTACAGCGCGGCGAAGAGCTGGCACTGTTACACTCTTCTGACATAAGAAGACGAGTGCGAACACGAAGATGAATTGTCTACTAGCGTAGAAAATTTCGCCGTCGAGTTTGGGGAAGCTCGTAGTGTAGAGCTGGACATGGATTGCGATGCAGAAGAAAGCTGTGAAGCCTGCCGTGGTAACAGCGAGAATCCAGAGCAGCGGCTCGAAAGCAGGCAAAATAACTTTACGTGCAGCGTTGGCATCTCCTTTAAAAGCGACGTGACGGTTCACCCGCAGATAGGCGAGCAGTAGGAGGCAGAAGGAACACAAGACGCTATAGCTGATCAGGATGATGATTTGACTCCATCTCACCCGTTCGGAGATAACCACCGTAGCCTTGGAGACCATTCCCAACTGTCGGAGTGAATCACTTCAACGGTTTGAAGGAGACGTGAACTTAAGAAGGAGTGAAGCAGTTTGAAGACGTGGAAAGATGCTTCTTCTTGGTCTGAATCAAGTTGGAAGTAACGGAGACTTGGAGTCGGTGAATGAAGTCAATCGCTGTTTTAAGCTTTCGTGGGACGGGTCGGAATATAACGCTGCTTTTCGTGTTTCGAGAGACTTCAAGACTGGTTGGTGGCTTTTTGAGGTCAAAGTAAAAGAGTGCCAGTAAACCTCCACGAGAATAGTTTTTCCATTTTCCAAAAGGCGAAAGTCTCAGGGCTGCGAAGAGGAAGGACTTTTTGGTCTACTGCTGGCTATCGAAGAACTTTCTCCATGTAATTGAGCAGACCCATTGCAGGCTATGAAAAGACTGCTTATGCCCGTCACTCCAAGACGTTTTAAAGGCCAGAAAGCCGTTGAGTTTTGAGTCAACAGACAAAAGCACAGCACACTGGCTTGAACCATTTCCTTGGCACCTTGGCAACTATTGGGTTGATGAGGTCAGATATCATTACATGCTTCTGATCCACGCAAAACTTGGTCAAGCACGTGCACCCGTCAATGATCAGAACGCGAGTCCTTCGTTCTCCGGTCGGCTTGAAACTTGGAAGTAGACAATCAAGACCAGTACATGTCTGCAGTCTTTTTTGAGAGTGGAAACTTTCATCCAATGTGTAGTGCTACAGTACAAGTTTTCACAAGCTTCAGTGTAGTATGTATAGTGTCTGGACGGATGAGTGATGGCACTAATAGAAACCGTAATGAACGCATTCTTACACATTCCACCCTGTTACTATCCGTTAGAATTCCTCTGCAATCAGAAGGTGTTTGTCATTACTGTGGGATGATACAAAAAGCGATGTTGGTCACTAATTTGGTGGAGTGAGATTTTTTTTTCTCAAAATACCAATTGCTGCAAACTCAAGAAATGTGTCGTTTACTGTTTTACATGTCTTGATATGGCAGTTCTAATTGAAGAAAACCGCAGCGACAATAGTGGCGACGCTCATCGCGATGTAACCCATAGGACGCGAGTTCTGGATGGCGCCACTGCTACCAGCGGTGGTACTGTCTGACGTCTTGCTAGAAGCTGCTTTGGACGACTTCTTGACTGCACTCTCCTTGGTACACTGAAGTCCCTCCCAGCCTTCTTCACATTCGCAGATCGAGTCAGAGCACGTTCCTTTGGCGTTGCAAGCCTTGTCCGACTTGGCATCGCACTCGGAGCATTGATCGCCTGTCGTACCTGGAGCACACTCGCACTGCTGCGTGTCGAGGTTGCACTCGCCCGTGGCGCATTGACCAGGAAGTTGGCATTTGTTTGAGTCAATTACATCGCAGAAGTCTCCACTGTAACCAAGGTTGCAGCGACAAGTGTAGTCCAGCGACGCCATACCGTCCGGTACACAAGTACCTTGTCCACTGCACAGCAGCGTCGAGTTGCTGGTAGCATTGGTGCTGAGGCAGCTCTCAACCAGAGCAGGAGATGTCCCCAAAGCGTCAGCAAACTCAGTCGCGTCGTCATCACCGAAAAGCACCTCAAGAGCGCTCGTGTCAAAGTCCACACAGCCGTAGATGGCATCAATGCTTTCACCACTGGAATCTTTCGCACCAGAGACACAAATAACACCCTCACCCGAGGAAGACGACTTACCGGAGACGCACTTCTCTGCTGGTTTGTATGTACAGACACTGCTGATACTGTTGTATGGACTCGACCAGGAAGAGAAGGTGGGGCACAGACCTGGGTATTGACCAGAACACACGTCCGTCTCCTGGACCTTGGGCAAACACTGCTTGACTGTGTCGGTGCCAGAACGTGTGGTCTGTAGCGCCACACACTGGTAGCCCTTAGCCTTGCAGTCCTCCGTCTCCTCGCAGATACCTGGACGTTCCGAGTCCTTCTTGGACTTGGCTACAACCTCCTGCTGGCTCAGCGCCAAGAGCGCCAAGACACTCGCGATTTTCCACGTCTGCATTTGCTGATCTGAAGCTGAAGAGCGACGTGTCCTATGCTGAAGAGAGCAAAAGGGAGAATGACATGACTCCTTTACGAGCGTCTGGTGTCTCTTTTGGATGGCGATAGGACGAGGATAATGGATAGTGCCGAACTCTCTACATACAATGCCACAGCGCAACCCTGACGTGCCGTCCGTCGTGTTAGACGATACAGACTGAAGTTTTACAATCCACGATTAATACTAAAACTGGTACAGAATACAATGATTGGATTCATATCAAGATGATAGTATAGGAAAAGCTACCTACATAAACGCATTTACAACCAGCAAAAAAATCTAGAAATGAACAGTTTGCATTACGATGGTCACGTAAAATCTTCAAACTATTAATACGCCTTGATATTAATAACGCACATCCAAGAGACTTCAGCAATTCGTAGGCAAAAAATGAAGGCTCCAATATCCAAGTCAACTGCACCACGTGCCGACGTGGAATATAGGTACGTGACTTAACCTTCCTCAGCATGGTCATAGGTACATCCAGTCCAGTACAGTGTAGAGCCTTTGTCAAATTCAAACACACGACGGGGCTCTACTATTAATAGTTGTACATGTATACAGTCAAGCAAACGAGCCGTAAGATGCAGCCGTCATGCTACCGGTAGCTAGGTTGTCTATCGTATTCGCAAAGGTCCAGCACGGCAACGTAACGCGGCGACGTATTACCCGACAAAAGGCTGGAATCTCCGTGACTGCGGCTTTTAGACCTCAGACTCATCGTTGCGAAACGCATATACATGTATAATTTTAGTGGTTCCCACCAAGAAGCGACTGGACCCAGAGCACCAGTACTTAAAGCACTCGAAGATTTATCGGTCCTTCTCGAGTTTTTAAGAGACGAAACGTCTTCGACTCAGTGTACTCGCGACCGCATTCACTTGACGCACCATTCTCGTCGTCTTCGTCGCGACTACCAATTGCTTGTTATCGCAGCAATGCTGCAAAACTCGTCATCTTCATTCACATTTCGCTGGTCGTTGGTCGCTCCACCTTCTGAGCGTTCACCTGGTTGAAAATGCAGAGTAAATCTCAAACCGACCGGCTCTCGTGAGCATTACCGGTACTCAATAATTTTGACACATCGAACCACGACGCGCAAAGTATCTCTCTTGCCACAAAAATAAACCAACCAATCGTAAGATAAGAAAATCGGTACCATTAAAACGCCACACTCAAATCGTAAGGTGAAGTGTGGCGTTTTAATGGTACCAATTTTCTTCGCTTATGGTCTACAACTTCATATAAGCTCTACCAATCTCCTCCGCTTATAGTCTACAATCACATCACTGTATTTAAGTGCTCCACATATAAGTTTCGCTTCAATCTTTTAATTACAAAAATACCGGTACATTGGACCCAGGTATGGCCAAAAATACATTGCTGGGCATTAGGAACAATCTTAAATTGCGAAAAGCTGGTACATGTAGCCATTTCTATACATATAATTGACTTCATTTTTAACCGAAATGACTGAGAAGCGCCGTCGCGAGGGCGACGACCGGCAGCCAACGCAGCGTCCTCGCGCTTCCAACCGCGGAAGTTCCGCCCAAATTAGTGCACCCGACTCTTGCATCTTCTCCGTGCCTCGCGTACATGATCTATCACGACAGGAGCGCGTGTCGTTGTCACAGGTTTGCTGGATATTTGCTGGTATCGGAGACTGCTCAATTTAATGAGCCTTTGCCTTCCAGCCGCAGGAAGTCGCGTATTTTAGTAAATATGCAGACGACGTGCGTTTCGACAGGTCAAATTTGGTGCGTCTTACAGATTAAGAACCATTTTAGAACGACTTTTAATTTTGACAACTACATGCATCTTGAATTGGAAATACTATGTAGCTGGTCTACAAGACAGCAGAGGTGAAGTAGAAAAGTGACGAAAAAAAGCTGATTAGATTCGACAAATTGTACTAATGTATTTGTTGACTTCTTGTAGATTGGGGCGAAGCTGCTTAATGGAATTGAAGAATACACGTCGAAAGATGAGACAGATCCGACATCGCCACCGGCGCCCATTGGTCCGTTGTTATCGGCGCTGGAGCATTTTCAAGAGAAACGAACGCAGCAAAAGCCTCATTTCGTCACGTTCAGGAACAATCTGAACAAAATTATGGGGGTAAATTAATCTGTGTGGTGCTTCTTTTTAACGTTGGTGTTAGTCACTAATTGTTTTGGTGGTTGGTGTACTTTTTGTGAGCATAGACACCGTACAACACCAAGAACGACTGGACTTTTGGAGCTGAGAAGCGTGATGGTTGCGTGTATTTGGATGTGCGAAGAACGCAGGAGGATATTGAGAACAACCTTAATCCTCACGAGAACCAACGGCGCGGGGCGTTTGCTGGTCGTCGGTTTGAGATTTACTCTACATATCCGAAACCAGGCGAACACTCAGAAGGTGAAGCGAACAATGACCAGAGAAAGGTGAACGAAGATGAAGAGTTTTGCAGCATTGCTGCAATGACGCTAGGTGACAAGAGATTACTAGTAGCGGCGGAGATCGATTGTTACGACGATAAAGCTCCGTCAGGTGAAGGCGGTAGCGAGTATATTGAGCTGAAGACGTTTCGGCTTTTACAACGTGAGAAGGACCAATTTGTGTTCGAGCGCTTCAAGTTGTTGGCGTTTTGGATCCAGTCGTTCTTGGTGGGAACCCCTAAAATCGTCTGTGCGTTTCGCAATGACGAGTTCGAGGTCTGTAAGCTGCAGAGCTTCCGAGTCACGGAGATTCCGAGCTTTTGTCGTAAGCATTGGGTACGTTGCTGCGTTGCTTTACCGACTTTTTAGACTAGTCCGACTAGACAAGTTGTTGCCTGCATCTAACGCTCGTTTGTCTTGCGTGTTGTAGAGCCCCGTCGTGTGTTTAAATTTCACGAACGCGTTATTGGACTGGATTTATCAACATGCTGAAGAAGGAAATGCCTACCAAGTCACGTACTTTCCACGTCGGCATGTAGTACAAATGACTCAGACATCGGAGCCTTCATTCTTGCCTGCACAGAGCTGAAGTCTCATGGATCCCCTGGCGGATTCAGTCAAAGTATTTGGTGATGGCTAAAATTGACAAGGATTCTTCTTGTAAACGCTACAAGCTTACAGGGAGTTGTCCAACAGTTTTGATAAATCGCTCCTGGTACTGTGAAGAACCGCTGATCGAGCATTAAGATAACTCTCATTCGGTAAATCAGCAAGTGTAAAGTTTAGTCGTAAGTTTCACATGGAATGGAAAGGCTATTCTACGGTAGATTCTTAACAACTGGGCTTATCGACACGACTTTCGATCCGATTATCTGACCACGCGAGCCTTACGCTTTGTGTCATTCTCGTCTTCTCTTCGAAATTGAACAAATCGGACTCTGTTAAAGCTGAAATGTGCTCGTAACTTGTCAACAAGTTTGAAAATACCGGTACCCACTTTTCAATATATCGATTTTATTTGTCAAATCTCAGTGAAAATACTGGCTTGTGGAAATTCCTCGGGATGCTCACTTTTGCTTGACATTGGAGACTGATCTCAATTTTTTGAAGCCAAATACTTCAACAGGTTCGCCAACGCTCGGGAAGTGTTAGCCACGTTTTTATATGAACCGGCCATTTCTCTGAATGATTTTTTGGGGAGATTTCAACGTGAAATTTGCTGGAGAGAGTTCTACAACTGCATCGACTACGAAAGTTAAAGCTGTTGGTTGAGTATTATATTAAACATAATTGGTTGTTGACCTCAGTGCTAGCAGTGAATTTATAGAATTTTCGATTTTAATTTTTTTCTTTTCTGTGAGAAAGGCAATTTCTTAGTTTCTGCGCAGTAGGAAATTTACACTCTACGCAAGCAGTTAAAGCTTAATTTTTTTCTTTTCTGTGAGAAAGGCAATTTCTTAGTTTCTGCGCAGTAGGAAATTTACACTACGCAAGCAGTTAAAGCCGTAAGAAAACTTATGGCGCTGAACATTCTCGACTGGAAAACTCGTGAAGTTATAGTTGCGTCGTACGCGTTACCAGACTTGGAGACTGCAGTGCAGCAGCGTGAGATCATTACAATACTTCAATTTTGATTGCATACCAGATATTAACGTGAATTTTTCTTTGAAGTGGTCTACAACTGCATCGACGCTAACGCTACGAAAATTAAACTGTTTGTGAATGTTTCAAGGGCTTCGTTTACGGCTTGGGACGATGGTACAGAATAAATGAAGTGAATCGGTATCCTTTTTGAATCTGCTAATTTTTTGTTAAAGGTGATGGAATTCAGCCGGAAGATCTTTACAAGTACATTGGAGAATGCCACGGTATGAAGACCTTACAGAGTCCTATAAATCTTTTCCACGTCATTAATAGTGATTGTGTATTAGCTTCTTCAAGACTTTCAAATCCGAAGAATGCGGATGGAGAGCATGAACAGCACAAAGTGTACGCGTCGCGTGGCGCCTTTCTAAACGAATTAGTTTCACTTGCGGAAAAAGTTGAGATTGAAAGCCGCGTCCACGAACACTGGACTTCATATCGGAAAGTTTTCAAGGTCAGCATTTCTATCTTCAATTTGAAACTTTAAGCTCTAAACTTTTAGCACCACTTGCTTGCTTACAGGATAAGGAAGTTGTGTTTAATGCTCGATCGAAGGTTCTCCTCAAAGAACCAGGAACGACCGTCTCTGTATCAAACCTATTCCGAAAACTCCCTGTAAGACGTAAAGACTTATTGCGGAACAGCAAGTACCGATTTCGAGTGATCCAGAATATTCAGAACTTCTGCGTGGGTATGTCGATGATTTGGCCGTCATTGACGTTTGATGTGAGATTTCAAGGTATGCTACTCGACCATTGTTTAGTGCTGAAGATATAAACTAACATCACATGTTTCTCGTAGGCGAAGAGGCCAAAGTGATGACAATTCCTGCCGTCAGAACTTGCACTGAGCGATTTCTTACACATTTCGGTCAAATACTCGGACACGATCTACAAGTAAGCCCGAATTTTATGTTGTTATGATCAGAAACTGACATCTCAGCTGTGCTAGTATGTAAATTTTTCACCTGAAGCGTCTCCGTTCTCAATTCGAGGATACTTTGCTTTCATTCCTGGGGGATGTGAAGGACCAGCGCAAGGGGTCAAACAGGCCAAAAGCTACTATCAATTTTCATTTTTGGAGAACGAATGGGTGGAAAAGTGTCATGAAATGTGCTCTCGAGTGATAACAGAGGCTTCGCTGAATTACTTCTCAGGTGCATCGACTCATGAATAACCTTTTTTATTTACTGGCACTATTTATTTACAGTTCTTTTGCTCCGTAGCCATTCCCATTTTCATTTTGAAAGTGTCATCTTCAATGGACCAATACGATAGTTCTCGGATTGGAACAGAGAATCGAGTGGTGTTCAAGTCCCCAGAGAGATTCAACCAGTTTCTCATCGAGTTTGTTCAGGTATGACAAGCATGAACTTTATCAACACCCTTTTCGTACTAAAATTTGCTACCATCAGAGTTTGGCTGCTATCAATCGAGAGGAAACAAAGGTAAGAATAAAACTGTATGTTGTATACTGCCTATCTGATATTCTTGTGCTCTTAGATCCATCAAGCCTCCCGCTACAGTCAAAACTCCGCGCATCCAAACTCCATTCCTCACTCAGATTCTGAGATAGAATGCAAACCTGCTGCCAGTGCTCTTCATGACTCCTCTGTGAGCACTCACTACTCTTCTCATTCTTCCTCCATTGTTCCAGATTACGAAAGCGAAGATAGACCGTTTTTCCAGAGCCAAAACGACAGCTTTGATAAATATCTGCCGGATACCGAGCCTTTTACTCAAGCCAATCCTATAAACTGCGACGATATCTTGCCAAGCACTCTCGAAGACTGCAGAGAATTACCTCAGCAGTATCGTTCAGCTGAATTACTACCCGCTACAACAGGAACGTGCTTTGCCTGCGGTCAATCCAGGTAAAGGTCCTTGTTTTATGCTAACTTTTGCCATCTCACCTAATATTCTGAGCGAATGCTGAAATCAGCGGACATATCGAGGAGGAGACTATCATTGAAACTTCCAGCGCCGACTTTCAACATCCAGACTATCAAAGCTTTGATATTCACACGGGATACGAAGAATCTGAAACTGATGATTTAGTTACACAAAGTTTTGGACAAGAAAAAGTCGATCGGTCTGAAAATGATCTGGAAAACATTTTCTTCTCCTGTGACTCAACTCACTCATTCGTGAAAAATAACAGAAATTCTACACCAGCTCAGGTAATACATGTAACACTGCTCTGATGTACTCGAATCATACGGTATCCTAAGCGATGAATGTTAAACTCACAGACTGGACCCAAGACGCCTTGGCTCAGTAGTAAACCTGATGCTTCTGACAGTGCAGAAGGTTGGCTGGGTTTGTATGAAGATGAGATCAATTGTGCTGCAATCACCGCCCAAGCTCAAAGCGGGGGACAAGAGATGAGAAATGACTTGGAACTTTACCCGACTTCACGGTCTACCGTCGAAAAAAGCTATGATGATGAAGATGTCAGTGCATCGTCCGATGCTGGTGATATCAAGTCGAACTATTTTGGTGTTGGTTCTCTTGATCTATCAAGGACTCAATGTGCAAGACACTGGCTCAACAAAAAACCCACTTTGGTTAAGTACTTGGATGCAGCGCTGCAAATTGACAATGTTCGCTTGTTAAACGGAAAACGTTCTATCAAGCTCAGCAAAGCTACACTCACCCAGATGCAAGTAATTCGTCAGGTCGACCGTAAGTTCATTCTCGTACTTGCAGACACTTCTCAAGGCAAATTATTGCTTTGTATCGACCAGCACGCGGCTGATGAGCGCGTACGTCTAGAAAAACTGGAGATGGAAATGTTCGGCATCGATGGATCTCTGCGTCGTGTTGAATTCCACAACCACGAACCACCTCTCAGTGTACGAATGAACTTTACAGAGCGACAAATGCTGCGTCATCACGAACAACTTGTCAGAAGCTGGGGATTTGACTTTGAGGTCCTCCAATCGGAACAAAGTTTCCGATATATCCCTGATACAATAGAAAATCCAGAAGAAGGAATAGTGTTGCTACATTCAACTCCAAAAGTGGAGAAACGAGTGACGACTGCTGATGATTTCCGCGACTTCATCCAGTTTTTATCAAGTGCTGGAAAGACGTATCTTCATTCTTATATTCGTCCTCCTGCGATAACGAGACTGCTTCATTCGCGTGCTTGTCGTAGTGCCATCATGTTTGGAGACTGGCTGAGCATCGGACAATGCAGAGAGCTGATCGAAGAGCTAAAGACTTGTCAGTTGCCATTCCAATGCGCTCATGGCCGCCCGTCAATTGTTCCCCTTGCACAGATTTACAGTGACTTCAATGCATCTAGTGAATTCTATGCTACGAAGAAATAACTCGTTCTTCGGCAACCAATTTAACGTTTAAAAAAACGTTGATACCCTAGCTCAAATTACAGCGTACATACGTATGGTAGGCTGATCTTTCGTTACCGCTTTGGATTCTCGAGAGCACTACTTATCCGACGAAGCTACAAGGAGGAAACAAATTAGATTTCCAGACTAGAAAAATATATGTGGTAGCTATTTTTCGTACCATATCACCTGAGGATGACAATTGGGTTCCAAGAACACTGTGAGGAGATGGATGAGATCTGCGTTGGAGAATATCGCGTGGGTGCACAGAAGTTGCTGTTTACACAATGTCCTTAGTAGAGAGCGTAGTTTATCTCATTCATGCGAATTCTTACCTCCAATGGAATGCCGTACGTGTAGTGCACTATCATAGTGGGTGCACAGAAGTTGCTGTTTACACAATGTCCTTAGTAGAGAGCGTAGTTTATCTCATTCACGCGTATTCTTACCTCCAATGGAATGCCGTACGTGTAGTGCACTATCATAATCTTCATCTTCATCAACTTCATCTATATCCTCCTCGTCATCTTCATTTCCTTCTTCTTCTTCATCGTCATCATCTTCCTCATCCGAAAACACATCACTCGTTTTTATTGCTTCTATAGCATTCAGAATCCGCTCACGTTGGATCCGGTCTTGAACTCCAAAGTCGTTGATCAAATCACTCTCTGTTAACTCGAGTAACATCTCGCCATTGCACTGCTTTTGCTGAAAACGAATCTACCCCACCATTCATTTTGTTAGTCTGTATATTTGAACATTCTTCAGCAGCCATACGCACCACAACATTCGGCACTCCAACATCTTCATGAAGCCACAGACAAACATTTTCAACATTCCATTCCTTCACCACTGTAAAGTTCATCCACATGACAAATGTTATAAACAAATCACCAATAAAGTCTGAAGTTTACCGCAATACCTTGAGCTAATGTCAGCTGATCGTCATCTTCATCGGACTCCTCTTCGTCATCGTCCTCCTCCTCTTCAATGTTGTGCCCACCCGGTTGAATACCTCCAGGTGGTCTAGTCTGAAAGCTAATTAATTTATCAAATAGCTTGGGTTAGTACAGTAGTCGTCATCAAACTTTTACCACAATTTGTTTTTGTTCCAAACCTCGGTGCGCTCGCTCGAGCAGCAGTATTGCGGTCCAGCAGCAGTGAGTTTCCACCTGCAATGGGTGTTGGATTGGTAAGCTGTGAAAGTGCTAAGTTTCTACGTGCCAATCTATCCGATTGAGTTTCTGCTGATGCTGGTAGTGGGAGTATGAAAAAAATAGGTTGTCAGTCGTTATGAAAACTCAAAAGATCCCATGATATACAGCTTACTTGCAACGTTTGTAGGCTCAGCTGGGGTAGAAAGGCTCATTCGAGGGTCAGCAGTAGCACGTCGAGTGTTAACTTGTGAAGCTGGTGGGGGTGTTGACGTTAACGCAGGAGGAGGAGGAAAAGGTGGAGGAGGAGGGATTTTGATCGGTGCTCTCGCTGATGATTGTTGAGTAGTGACAACACTTTGACGTTGTGAAGTGGAATTTGTCGGTGATGCAGTCATTCCAGCAACAAATTTGCAACTCGTCGAGTGGGCAACAATTGCATCTGCAGGGAAGAGTTGACAGCAGCGAATGCACTTGATCGGACGCTTTGAACAGCGAGTAGCATGCGTCGCTAAAGCGGATTGCGGCATCTGAAAAATAAAAACAGAACTGGTCAGATATTTCGCGCGCTTGTTTGTGTATAACACTATTCGTCTTACATTTTCATTGCAGTGCGGACACAGTTTCATATTTGTTTTACAAGATGTTTCATGGCGCATCAAGTCACGTGATATAACGACCATGTTGCAGTGCTGACAGCGCTTAGGCTTCCAGTCACAGCTATAGTTCAACACACACGATTAGTATTTTCTAACGTGAGATTATTTTATTCACGTACCTTTGTTCGTGGTCATCGATCTTGTTGGCCTCAATTTCATCGTCGCAGAATTTGCATTCCACCTGAACACAAATATCAGTACGTGTAAGACGTTGTTATAAGTTGTACGTCGATGCCATCAAACCAAATGCCTTACTTTTCCAGCAGGAGCAGATATTGCAGAGGACTTCACTATCATTGAAGAAGATGCCGATTTAGTCATTTCTGGGTGAGATGTTCGTGGTGGAGCAGGTGCGACTGGTACACTTGGTGTCATACTTGTTGTTGATTTCTTTGGACAACGCGTAGCTACGTGGTTTGGAATTCCACGTTGAAGAAATTTACCACCGCAGTCGTTTGGACAAGATACCAATCTGCAGTCACAGTTTTCAATATGATCTTGCAACTCGGACATCTACAATAATACAGATAGGTTAGATTTTACACCCAATTTCATTAACAGTTTCAGCGTCTTTCACCTTTTGGCGGCGGAGACAATGAGGACATTGTTTCAGTACTTTGTCACAATTCATCTCATGCTCCAGTAAATCCAAGCTTGGGACGTCTGCTAAGCAGTGTCGGCACTTCTTGAGCGAACCTTCCGACTCTGTAGTACCATCTCCATTTGAAAGAGGTTTTGTTTTGCCGGATGATGGACCACAGTTGAGCACGTGCATTTCAAGATTCACCCACTGCATTTCCTGCTTGCAAGCTACACATTCTACCAGGCGTTTGGGGCATTGAGAGCGTTCATGTTCAGCCTTTTGATCGGAACGAACAGGCAGTCGACACAATCCACAAAGAACATGAGAAGCTGACGCTCCAGCAGACATAGATCTCGCCATCGTCGATGGTATCGGATACTGAGCCATGGTTTCCATCGTGATCGCTGGATTTGAAGCGTTAGTTGACAGTATTGTTGGAGGAATAGTCGAGTCGCCGCAAAATTGAGTCACTTCCACGGCTTTTGTACGCGCAAAGATTTTGGCTAATGGAGAAAGTGGTGGAGAACCGTCATTTTGGCTAGTCGACGGAATTGACGACGTTGCGGTTGCAAGTGTACACGTAATTTCTTCTTTCGGTAGCTCAGGATTTGTATGTGCTTGGAGCTGCGTTTGTTCAATCGAGACGGAAATTCCTGGTGATCGTACTGAAGTACTGACTGCGATACGCACTGGTGGTGGTTGCTGTGAAGCGGGTTTTATCCCGTCCTGACTTGAGCAAACGTTAGCTGGATCTGCCACAGTTCCTTCAATTCGTACCGCTCGTTGGGGCAATGGGGTGTTTGAAGGTGGCAAGGATATACCTTTAAAAGTAGGTATCGTACTTCGTACCAGGGTATCTTTTCCAGGAAGAGCAGATGAAGACGCTGATCGAGTTGGCGCCGATGCTTGCAATAGCGAAGGCGAAGATGGCTTCGTAGCCACAATAGAGACACAACGACGAATACTGAGATCCGCGTCATTTGTCGTAGTTTCTCTCAAGTTAACCGCAGAAGCAGAACTTGGTCGTTGCTGCTGTCTAATCTCCAGATCCTGTTTACGTCGAGTTTCAACTCGGGCTTTTGCTAGCTCAGCTTCTGCTAACGCTCCCTTGGCTGTCGCTGTGAGTGAATTCTCCAGGTTTTGAGACTGATCTGTTTCACTCGGTTGCCTGAGAGTGTCTGCACCTGGCAAAGCACTTTGACTGGACAAAGCTTTGATTTCAGACAGCGACTCAATTGCAGGCGAGAGGGACAAGACTTGCTGTGGAGGTGCTGGTGGGGCTAATTGTCCTGTTTTGCAAACAGGTAACGCGTTGCGCAAATGATCCGCAGATTTGTCAATGTGTTCAGGTTGTTCGTTCACGATTGCACCCGGACGCATCATGTCAGTGCGACTCAAGCTTGGGGCTGGCGAAGAAGGTATTGTAGTTTTAGATGATGCTATCACAGGAGTTGTCGAAGTCTGTTCGACAGTGCTGACTGTAGACGGATTGAACGATGGTGGTAGATGAAGTGTGGGCGGTGGTGCCAAATTCCCCGCAAACGGCGATGATGGCCAATATCCATGATACGGAGATGGCGCCATCGCCATTTGAACGTGTGACTGAGTCTGGAGCTGAAGTTGCTGTTGCATTTTCTGAAACATCGCTTCCATGGTGGATACGTACACAGTCGTTTGTTTCTCAAGAGCTGAGGTTGTCTCCTTGGCGACAATGTCGTTGCTTGGCTTCGCCACTGCCACCGATTCGACGGGCTTCGACAGCATCGCCACAGCAACATTTGTATTGGAGATCGTCTCTTCTAAACGCCTCAGTTTTTGATCCCATTCCACTCCATTGCTTTCGCTTTGGGCTTGTATAGTACTTTTCAATGTTGTCACAGTCATCATAGTTTCTCTCTGACAATCACCAGTAGCTGTTTCTAAATGTCTCTCCAGTTGCTTCACACGAGTCTCAAAATCACTCCCTTGCTGTGATAACTTTGTACGGGTGTCTTGAGAAAGTGTGTGAATCTCGTCTTCCAACTGGTGACGATTTTTACGCAGTGCTTCATTGAGCTCATCCAACGCTTGTTTTCGCTCTTTTTGCTCTTTTTCAAGCATTGTAAGAAAGTCTTGTTGTTTGTTGTGCCACGAACTCGATTGGAATTCCACAGTGGTCGTCAGCGCACTTACTGTTTGTTGTATCGCTTTTTCTATTCGATCAGAGGAATTCTTGGCAACTGCACTGCAATCGTCTCGATGCTTGTCGTGAACTGATTTAATTCGAGTATCAGCCTGCGCCAGAGTCGCCGCGCAACGATTTTGACAGCTTCCTTCAAGAATACTCTGCAAATTCTCCAGTTCTCGCTTACTGGCCAATCTACTTGTATTTTCGTCGGTCATTTGCCGAATCGGTTTGGTTTGAGAATCCACATAGTCATTCGCTTGAGCTAGCACTTCTTTTAAAAGACCATCTCGAAGATCACTAAGAATCTTCTCTTTCTGTTGTTTCTTCTCCTTCGCTTTACTTTCCAGCTCTTCTTTCGTTAAAGGTGATGAGCGTACGCCGTCGTAATGAACTCCTCCGTCTTGAAAAATGTCCATTTTTGCAACATGGTGCTTCAGGGCATTTAGATCGCTCCGCAGCTCATTAATATCGTCAGTGACACCACGATTGACCTTTTGAATTACACCATCTAGCAGTAAACTCGAGGAGCTCGTCGTTCGCGTAATATCCGCTATTTGTTGCGCTTGGTGCTGCAAATTCGCTTGAATTTGCGCCTTGATCGGCTCCATCGCGGCATTGAACTGCACTAGCAGCTCCGAGCGCGACAGCTTCTCCTGCGCTAAACATTGCACCGAGTTGCCTTGTTCCCGCAACGTCGCAACCATTTGACGGAATTCCAGTAGCTGATTCTCGGTTTGCATTCGCCACGACTCGTCCTTGCCACACATGGACTGCAAATGAAAACCAATATCCTTCTGCGTCGTGAGTTCCTGTCGGATTTTGGACTGAACTTGGTCCAGTGTGTGCAACTGACGATCATTTGCACACACCTCCACCCGAATCCTGTCCAACTCTTCGGACGTCGATTTGCACAGCTGCAAAAGTGCACTCAGTTGTCGTTCAGCAATTGCTGCTCGCGCGTCCACCTCAAGCTTCAGACTCAGTCGCACCTGTTCCATCATTTGCGCCATATCGTACGTTGGTGATGAGAACATTTGCGGGTAGCCACCTGCAACAGGATGCGTCGTAGCGTAATGCGCATCCAGATCTGGCACTTGGTTCGCGTCTTCTGGTATTTCGTACTCCCGTCCACGTCGATGAGTCCGTTGGTTGTCCATCGCTCTTCCAGCTGCAGTGACACCGCGTTTGCGCTCCTGTCGTCGATGAAACTGCTCCGAGAAGGTTGACGTCGCTGGAGTTTGTGCAAAAGGCTCTGATACTCGCGAATACGACGGCATTTGCGCGCGCTTCGATTCTTGCTCTTGGCGGTGGCGATAATCGGCCGCCATTGTCTCTCGAAGGTACGAAGTGGCTACATTGTCGCTCGAGATGCGAGAAGCTGGCGTTGCAGCAGGGGCAAAGTCGGCGGTCACGTCCTCAAACTGTCGGAATTGCTGCTCCAAGTTGGCGTCCGTGCACTTGATAACGGCAGCCAGGTTGGCTTCCCAATCCATACTTGCGTACTTAGAAAAAAAGTGCGCATTCTGGCTGAAAGTTCCTGGCGTCGTTTCATTTGTCAAGGGACGCCGATATTTGGCTCACGAACAAAAACCGTCCAAGTAGGATTTCGCTCCGGTTATGCACATCGTCCCGTTTGCCTCAAAGTGAATGGTGGTGGGCTGCTGCCTCAAGGCGGACGAATGGTGGTGCGCTTTTGGTCACTTGCGCAGAGATGCGGGTTTCTCGCTTGTCACAAAATGTGGGAAATGAAGCTCGGCGCTGGTCACACCAGAGTGCCATCATTGGTGGTGGTGGCCTTATTAATACCTTATTGGAGCTCCTTAGTGGTGGGGTCCAATAACCTTTGCTCATCTTAGATTCCCTAGAAAACCCGTGGCAGCATCCTTTTCCTTCGATGCGACACCAGTTGTTGCCAACAATTTGTGTCAGATTTTACAGAAATCTGAGCAGCTTGAGCTCTTTGGTAATATAAACAGTTTGGTAGATTATTATGAGCTCACCTCATTGCTTGCTTGCTGCAGCTCACTTCAGCTGTCAGGCTTTGCTAAGATAAGGACGGCGCAATACGTGGCCCGCCCCCGACCAGTAATGACGCTTTGCTGCTGCTTGTAACGCACGCAATGTTGCTGTCGGTGCCTCTTTTTCTCGTGGCTGGAGCGAGTTCCGACGCTGGAAAAGCTCCAACGGCTCCTTTGCCCGTCGGCACCCTGCGACCGTCGACACCACTTCAATTGAACGTTTCAGTTGCGCTAAGACAAGCGGAACTGCCCTAGCCAGCTTGTTGTCTCCTTACCGTATGACCACCGTCATGCTCTCCGTTGCAGCTTGTTGGATGGAGCCTGGTTGAGCTGAACTTTGTGCGCCCGTGCTTACGCCAACCTTCACTCTCGCGGCATATGGTTGGCTGTCTATAAATAACAACGCAAGCCAGCCATCTCCAAGTTCGAGAACAACCAAACAAAGGGCTCGGGAATCAAGATCCAAGAGTCAGTGGAAAACTTTGCATAAGGCCTCAACGTGCCTTCCAGGAGCTGCTTGCCCCCCCTCTGCACTATTCCCCAATTGCTCCGGCAGCCCCAAAGCCAAAAAAAGCTTCGACTATGAACTCACCCACGACCCAGACCAGCCACCAAGCCATCATGAAGTGTCCTTGGCAGTGGCGCCAACCCTTCCTGGACGAGAAGCGCGAGAGCCGCAAGCGTAAGGTCGGCGACGGCCAGTTCTACGATCCCGTGGACCCCAACTTCGTGGACCACCTTCTGCCCGGCTACGCCAAGAAGTTCTGCGGTGCCGACGTGCTCGAGTCCGACGAGAAGGAGAACATCCAACGCGAGATCGAACGTCTTATGACCAAGAAGAATGGAGACGTTGCTGAGAGTGAAGGCGACTCTGACGTGAGCCTAGAGAACCAGGCGCTTGTGGACAGCATCCTGCTCATGTCCAAGTCCGTGGAAGCGTCATCACTGACGCTACTGGCCTCCCCCAAGAGTGTGGCCATGTCCTCGCCCTCTTCAGATGAAGGCAGTGACGATGATGAGCTGGCGACTGATCTAAGCAGTGGAGAGGAACATTTTGATCTCGCAGAAGACCGACCGGCCAAGCTCATTACGCACCGCAGCTCGTCGCTTGAGCTCGTGTCTGACAACATGCAGGAAGCCTACTTTGCTGTGGAAGACAGCGAGCTGCTGGACTTCCAGGCGGCGTCCAGCGTCGCCACGGACTGAGCGTCCGCTTACCTGCCCAGATGCGGCCATTCTTACCCACCGACTTTTTGTCGTGTGAATTTATTTATTGATCGACCACCAGCTTTGATTGCCCGTAATGTATGATGCGACCGTGGCAGTGGTGCTAACACCTCCTGCCAGCGAGGAAGAGAGCTCCAGACAAGATAGCGCTCCTCTTAAAGAAGAAAAAACATTTCGCTAATAAACTTGTTGCTCACTCCATTGATCTATTAGGCAGTTCTCATGCATTTATTGTCAAAGCTTGCAAAAGCACAGTTTAGTCACTTAACTGGCATTACATTACTAACCGATCCCCTGCCTTCATATGGCTGAGGTTTGGGCACCTTACCACCATTAAGGAGAAACCAGCACAGAGATGTCTTGTCCGTTCTGGTAAGTACAGGCAGCATGGTGAAAGATTTCGATAGAAACGCAGCAAAGCCCAATAGATAAGGCGCAAGCCGTCCGTTACATTGACCTGAGAAACGGATGTCCTTACCATGCTGCTTCCTAGCAGCTCTAATATGATTGTCCTAACTTATAATCCAGAACATGGTGCCTTCAACGACGAAAGGGCGCAGAAGTCGTCTTGACACCAGCGCATCTAGCAGGATCTCAATCTTCTCCTTTCCATATCCGGGCAACATTTCTGCTAGTTGGTCGACGCTCTGAGGCAGACAGCAACCGTTAGGGATTGATGCGATTAATACCAACCAACGCACGAAACAGACAAAAGTGCAGTACTTACGAGTGCTGGCTTGCCGTCGTCTGTTCCCTGAAATTTATTGTACACTGTCGACACTTGCACAGCGCCAACGCCTCGCTGCAGTTCGTCAAGAAAATACGAGTTAGAATAATTTCCAAATTAGTGAAAATCAACCACAGAAAACCGTTGAAGCTGAAGTCGTACCTGAAACACCGATGGCAGCAGCGAGAGCTCAAACTTGGGCGTGGGCTCCCCAGCATTAAATGAGTCGTCGTAATCTCGCAATCGCGTCTCCTGAGATACACTACCAACATCCAAACTGGCACCGACGAGGCGGTTTGACAGTGGGGTGTTTGGTGTCATCGCCTTCAGCTGCGTACGTAGCAAGGGTGATGTCAAATCGAAGTCGGGGGTACTTGGTGTATCGTCATCTATCATTGCCTGATTTCGCTGTCGTGGTGGTGTTGCCTTCACCGGTGTATGCCGACTCGGAGACGGCATGTTGGTCCTACTGCTGAACTTCCGGCGCAAGCTAGGAGACGTGAACGGCGACGTAGCCTTTGCAGGGTAGTGGGTTTTCGGGTACACCGGCGTCTGTCGCTTCTCAAGTGCATCCGACCGCTTCCGCTTCCGCTTAGAAGCACTTTCTGATGTTCTGGTTGAGCTTAATGAGCTGTCAGCCCCTGTAGTCGGTTCCTTCTCATTCGCAATCGATAGTCGAACAGTGGTGAACTCCGGGACGTCAATGGAATCGTCCGTCTCATTAATGTCCTTCTGTATGCCCTTGGATCTGGACTTTGCTCCACGTGGTGGCGTGTATTCAAACGCGCCCATCTTCATTAAATTTCTGCTGATTCCTGGACTGCTGTTGCTATACTGGACGCTGCTAATTGCAGACGGAGGCGTCGAGATTTGCCGTGCTCCAGCATTCGCCGTCTCCGGTTGCTCTCTCTACACAACAAACTCCAACGTCAGCACAAGAAATCACAAGAGCATTAAATTGATTCCACGAACCGAAATGACCCCTGTGCGAGGGGGCGACGAAATCCTTGTGGGCCAGTTTTGGCTGCCAATTGAGCTGAATGTCGATGACGATTCCTGTGTTTTGGCTGCCGACTGCACCGCCGACATAGACATGTACGGAGTCCTGGACATCCTCGGCAAATTTTCGCTGTTCACACTTACACTAAGAGAATCCTCTTCTGCTGCGCCATTTCGTCGCTCGGTCAACTGCGGCTGGTGGTTCTGGAGCGTCGTAGTCTTGAACGTCTCCTCTCTAGTCACAAAAGACGAATCATCCTCCAACCCCTCGTCCTCCTCATCGGCAGTCAATTGCAGTTGTGGCTGTTGTCGTTGGTGTGCTGTGGATCGAGTAGATCCCGGCGTAAAAGGTCTGGAGAACCGCGACGGTGTGCGCGTTGCTCGTCGAGCCGCCGGCTGCTGTGTGAACGAGTCGAAGAGCGGTCGCCACACGCGCGAGGCCTCGTGGATCTGTCGCAGGATCTGGTGGTGTCTCCGCACGGTGCCGCATATCTGCGTAGCCGAGCGGTGCGCCGCGCAGATGTTAGCATCGATCTCCTGCAGCAGGTACGTGATACGCTGCTGCGCGTCCTCGTCCATTTTGGCGCCTTTGCTTTCGAATACTTTACCGCCGCAAAGAGAGCCCCCTTTATTGTAAATATGACTTAATCTAGGTTCGTACATATGCTTTGACAGGTTTTGCTTTAAGAATATCAAAATACGGTGAGATATCTTGGTCCGCGTGACAGAACACGCGTTTCCTTTGGCGCGCACATTTTGAATTCTTTGTCAGTGCGGAATCTGCTGGTCGGTGATAAGTTGCAATAGGTCATACAAATATGGAGTATCGTGTGCGCAAGCGAGATGTGGGTAACGCCGGACGCCTGCCACGCTCGCTGGAGGACATTCTTCCTGATGCTGTCGTTCGCCGCTTCCTGCTTCGGGCAGGCTTCCGCTCGAGTTCTTCCCGCGCGGCAGCGGAGGTGCGACGCCACCTCAGCGACTTTTTCCGGCGGCTTGTGGGCTGTATGGTCGTCATGATGCAGCACGACGGACGCCGCAACTTCCGCCTCATCGACGTCAAGCGCGCGTGCGAGCACTTTGGTATCCGTATGTACGGGTACGACGACCTGTGCATGTTAGCGGCCGGCCGCGTGTCCGGGCCCGAAGCTTTCCATGTGACGGAGCTGGTGGAGTGCAACTCGGTCTTTGGACGACCGGTGAGCGCACCACAGGAGCCGGACACGGAGCCTGGCGAGCGTTACAAGCAGACAGACTTTGTGGCCAACTATGCGACGTGGAAGGAGGAGAATGGCGACGTGGACAATGTGAGCGAGCCCAGCGAGTGGTCATTCTCGGACAGCGACACGGAGTCGGAGGGTAGACAGGATATGGAGACTGATACGTGGCAGCCGGATGAGGAGAAGTTCGTGGCGTCATTGCGTGATGCGCAAGAGCTTGTAGATGAGAAGTTGCTGGCTGAACCTGAAGGTGAAGAAGACAACCAGCCAGGGCAGGGGTACTACTCTGACTATGACGACAGCTATGAGCCGGAATATCTGGAAGGTCAACAAACAAACGAGATGGACGAAGAGGCCAAGTGGAACCAGGTCGGGGATCTTCACGTTTTGGAGAATGACGATGACAGCGACCCCACTGAGCTACTGGACTTCAATGGCAGTCCTAATCTTTATGTCATCTCGCGCCAGAACTTTGTGCGGGTGTACCGCACTCTGCTCAACCTGACACTAAGACTAGGCGAGCTGCACATCAGCTCGGTTGCGCTTAGCGCCCTGCACAATGCTACGGAGCAGTGCTTGCACCGCTCGCTTACTGAAGGTTCGCTTCATCATCAACTGACAGCTATTCTGAAGGAGCAAGAGCACGTTAACTCCTCAAACCAGCTGGAATCAGAGCTGCAGATACAGCGCAAAAAGGTAAATGAGTTGTGTGAGACCATTGCTGCTAACAAGGCAGCATTCAAGGCTAAGGAGTTAGCGATGCAGAAACAGATTGACCAGCTCAAGAAGCAGCTGCTGGGCGAGCACGACGTGCAGATGGAGTCACCTCCTAGTCTGAAGAAGAAGCCTGCAGGAAAGCGGAAATCTACCAGTAAGAAACCTCACAATGTGCGGAAAGGGTTGTCCACGTCCTCAAATGATTCTACGTCCGTAGTAGGTGCTCTGCGCTCGCGTCAAAACTCCTCCGGTGCGAAGAAGTTGAAGGTTGGTCTCGTGTGAGCAGGGGAGATCTACCAGGTGATGATGGCTACTGCTGGTCCAATCTGAATCTGTGCACCATAATGTTCTCACTCGGGTCTTATCGCAGCTAGCTCGTCTTCTGCGTTTTTGGGTCATTTTTACAGCAGCTGCTGCAGCAAGAGCGGATCGCGTCGGAAGGCATACTCATAATGAACCGTTGCCATCGCATTCTCGATCAATATTAGGTATTATTTCGTATTCTATCTGCGTCGTAGTGAACTCATACGGTTTTACCACTCAGCATTGTCATTCGCTCGGCAGCTTCTTCAGCTCGAATTGTAGCTGTTGCGTGGCAAACTTGCACGAACTCAATTAGGTGCTGAAAAAAATCGTCGCCAAACGTGCTGCACAGACAACAAATGCCAGGTCAGTCTTCATGTTGCAAAGGGACGCTGTTCCTCTTTACAGCACGCACCTTAGATATGCTTCAATGTTATTGTGGCCGGCATCAGTAACCCATAATGGTTTGCACCTCCACTCTTGAGGGCACATGTCGAACAATCCTTCGCTATGCCAGAACGGTACGACTTCATCTCGTGTACCGTGAATAATTGTGACAGGCGACTGCACCTGATCAAGGATGTCGATATTGCAGAAAAGATCACCAGGAAATGTATAGCGGAAATTGAAGACCACCCGGAACATTGATAGCACGGGACTTTGAAGGATCACGCCTGCCACAGGCTCTTTAAGGTGCGACTGCTTAACTGCGAGGTGCGTTGTTGGTCCAGAACCAAGTGATCTGCCATATCTGGGTTAACATATTATCAGCAACTGGCACGATTGGCTGGTGCTGTCGTGAAGACACGTACAATATAATTTTGCCCGGTGGGATCTTCTTCACGTTCACGAGGTAAGCGAACGCTGCTTCGATGTCGGTAAAGCAAGCTTCTTCACTTGGTTCACCCTCACTAATACCGTAGCCCGCGTAGTCGTAAGACATTACGTTAGCCTAAAAGTTACCACAGTTTCCGTTAGCAAAGCGCCATAGAAATATCTGCCACTACCACTTGGTTCACCCTCACTAATACCGTAGCCCGCGTAGTCGTAAGACATTACGTTAGCCTAAAAATTACCACAGTATCCGTTAGCAAAGCGCCATAGAAATATCTGCCACTATCGTTCGGACTCACCTGCAGTCTCCGGCTCACTTCACGAAACCAGTCGTAAATCATTCCCAGATCTACCGCGAATAAGAGAATAAGATTGCATGTCAACTTCAACAACGAGTGATAACGAGATCCTACCTTCTGCGTTGCCATGGGAGAAGAGTACAGTGTATTCAGCATTACTGTAGGGTAAATTAAGGTCAGCAAATTATTAACACAAACAAGCAATAAACTACCCAGGAAGATCAAATAAGAGCAAAACTCACTCGTATGGAATAAAGAAGGCTGGGATCCTATGGTGCATAGTCGTCACGAGGAAGAAGTAGCGCCGTGTATAGCCATACGTGGCAGGAGGCGGCTGGAATACCAGCGCAGACACCGCGTTGCCCATATATACACAAGTCCCAATCCGTCACTCGACAACTGGATCTCAGAAGCAAGTCCCCGGGACAGCGACGCAGCAGCACTGCGAGACTACGAAGTGCGTAGTGCCAGTCGAGTGCCTGCCTGCCTGTGCGGAGCCCGTTAGTTGGCTTGCGTGCCTGTTGCTGTGTCGGGCTAAAATAATAGAACTCGTCCCTCTGGAAACTGATTATATGGGCAAATGTATCGACCAAAATGAAGCTCGAGCTCTGCATTTTTCAACTAGCTAACCAATGATCATTTCGGTTTCACCCTGTTCATTCTGCTCCTGTATGATGACTGCAGAAGGGGTATCTAACAGTTCTCAATCAATGGCTCGCTCTTCGAAAGCTCACCGACGCTGTCGTCGTGAGCGAGGGGTCACTCCGCGCAGGTCCTCATCGATCGTAAGATTCACCTGTCGCTCGTCTTCGTCGACTGGAATCCCCTCCTTTCTTAGCAAGCTCGTAAAGCTTCCTCGACGAGTTGGAGCTAGGTCTGGTTGTGCAGAGCTGTTTACAATAACAAGGGAATCGTAGCCACTGGAGCTGGAGGAGCTTGACGCAGAATGCAGCAACGTCGGATGCGTCTTGATGGAGCTTAACGAGAGCTGCTGTACATACTCGTGATCTGCGTCGTCCTGCTCAGTCCATGGAGCACGAAGCAGCCTTCTCGGTCGTCGCTTCGGGCGCGTGCGTCGAGTCCACGGCACCGATTTGTGTGCTGCTTTCGCGTAGTCCAGCCAGTCGCTTGCCCACGAATTGAGTCGCTTAAGTCCAGGAACGTTGGATAGCAGCAGGGACTTGATACTATGAGGCCTGCGTCTGGCCGCGCTGTATAACGTCTGCATAGTCTGCAGCTCCTGCTTCCGTCTCGACTGTTTCCTGTACGTTCACAGCCCACCAAACACAAAAATTTCTTCATAAGTTCCAGTAAACTTGTAATCAAACCCTCAGCAAAAACTCACTTCTTTTCGATCTCGGAGGCGCTTGAGAACGTGAATCCCGACGTCAACGAGCCTTTGGTCTCCTCTTCATCTGCACATGATATCCACAGCCACATTCCATTAATATAAAAAATGATTATATCATTCAAATACACAGCTACTACTTCTAGATATTGACATATCCGTACCGATGAGCAGAAGTGGTGACGCATTGGCGGGCGGGCCACCTCGAAGCTTCGTGAACGGAGAGAACGTGACGTGTCGACTCGCCCCAGTCTGTCTCCGGATGGCCAAGATCTTCCTCTCCCTCTTGGACGCGCTGTCGGACGGTCGCATGGGGCTTGAGTACGACGACAACGTCTTCAAGATGGGTCGCGGCATGGTCTCGGGCGCAGCGATTCCGGCTCAAACAGTAAAACAACAATATTTCTGTTAAGAGCGGGTGAAACAAAGATCATAAGAACATGTCAGGCATGACATCGATCCTAAAGCTATGTGGTTAACACCAAATATTAATAATGGCTACATTTGCCAAAAGGTCACTTTGAAGTGCGCGCGCGGATATGAGGCTGCTGTGGCAGCTCGTAGGAGCGCTTCTGCTCTTCATAGGGACCTTCGAGGTGTGTAGCTTTTGTGTACAAAACTATTATCAACTACTCTAGCTCACATGTTGTTTTTAGCTATGGCGTTTCCTTGTGGGCTTCATCTTCACGCTCATCATTAAAGGTACTGGATGACGTTTTAGCGCAACCTTTGGTCCATATAATTAACCCAAACTTTTTACATGATGTATCAGTCGGTTTACTGCGAAACATCTCAGTAAACCCGCACACGAAGCTGTCGGTGACGGCGGCGACTGTCAAGATCTCGTTCTGGTCTCAGTTGTGGAAGTTTCTGCACTCGCCAAAACGGGAGAAACTTGTGGTGCTCGAGTTGCTGTCTGTACAGTTGCTGGTAGTTAAGATGAGTACACAACCTGTAGTGGCTTCACAAGTGGACAATTCACCTTCATTCTGGCAGACGTTGGATACAAGTATTGGTCTCCAAAACCTTCGACATCCCATTTGGAAACGTGTTCGTGCGTGGATACCTCGTCTAGTGTTTATTTTTCGCTGTATCCACGTGGTGGAGTTGGGTGTTGGATCCATTTCGGTAGATTTTGTTCAGAAGGACATGGATGTGGTCACCCCAATACTCAGTATTCAGGTAAATGACTGTATTGTGAAAGTGCTGGGATTCGTTTAAAGTACTGATCTGTGGCATTTGTGTTTGACTAGCATGGAAGTGTCATTGTGAGCGCAAGTTTCCACACAAACACCAGCGAGCTATTGCTAACAGCGAAATTATCACAATCGCAGTCAATGAAAGTTCATCTTCAGCAACTTGGAGCAACTGCGACACTTGGTTGTACAGAAATTAGCGTCCGGGTGCCGATTTCTCAGAGTTGTGAAGATGCTCGAGCTCCAATTCCGTCGGCGTTCTCGGTGGTTTGTGATTTGATTCAGGTGGACCTCAATTTCGATCAAATTGTGCGCTTAGCATTGACTTCAAAGCAGCAACCCTCGGAGGATGCTGTTTCAATACTACATGACGTGGACGCTACTGCTGAAACTAACATGTTCAACTCATGGGTGGCGTTTCGTCTCGCTGAGATCAGTCCAAGCCATTTCCAGTGCGATATTCGAAGAGTCCAGGTAAACATTGCTGGTCCTGGAGCTGTATGCTCGCTTGGTCTGAATAGGATTAGTGGGGTGCTTTCTGATGACTCAGACGAAGAATTCAGCACACAGAGTAAAGCTCCCGAAAACAATCCGGTTGTCGTTAGGAAAGCAAATTTGACTTTGGGGCTCCTGCTCGTTGGACTACGTGAACAGGATAGTTTGAGTGACACTAAGATGACAAGTCAAGTGGTGAGGCTAGAGGGATTGAAGGTCAACGCAGAGAGTACTCTTACTATGGGCCCTACAAGACGTACAAACTCCGATGACATTGAAGAATGGGATGTACAACAGCAGCCTTATTTGTATTTAAGGTCTACGGTGAATGGTGAAGGTCGCGGTCTTGAAGTGACGCTTTCGAAAGAATTTGAACCGTGGGTGGCATCGTGCTGTTTGATATTCGACGAAGAAGCACCGAAGATGCAATACGGCAATCTTTGCACTACGTCGGATTTGGTCGAAGACTTAAATCAAGTCTGTGAGTCGTCGGTTGTGAAATACTACGAGATTGGGTTGGACGCACAATTCAAACTGCTGAAGACCGAGATCACGATAAATTGTCTTAGTCGAGCGTGCGACGTGCTTCCCACCGGTGTTCCGAGCATGAGTTTATCTCTGGGTGAGATTAGCGTATATTGTCACCCATTTGTGAACGAAGACCATCTTGGAATTCGAGCAAAGGCGGACATTCTGTGTTCTCGCTTGAAAGTTTTCTACTTCTCGACCAACGACTTGGTTAAGAATCCGTTTCTGTCGCTCGATTTTGCGAGGGTGTTTATTTCTCCTATTGAAACGATGATGCAGAGTGAGATACCTGCTGAGGTTGAGATGGAGGCAGAATGGGTTGAAGTGAAATGGGCACCAGAAGTGCTGCACGCAATTGGTGGCTTGTTGGAGCTTGGTATATTTACATTAGGACCGTTCCTGCACGAAACGAGACTCCCAGTGCCAGAAAACAGTAATGTAAGACCAAATTGCAGCGGGTGGAAGGAATCATCTTCTTTGAATATCCCACAAATGCGGAAAATGTCAGATGTAGCACAAGATAACGTGTCTCCAGGTGAAGTGATTGTATTTCGCTGCACCGTAAAACGGATATGTGTTACGTTCCCTTATCTGTATAATGGAGAACGCCAGGCTGACTGCGTAACAGTCGACACGTTTGCTATGAGCTCCGAGGAAACAACTGGGAGACTTCGTATTTCAATAATCGACGCAAAAGCATTTCCTTTTCGGCGATCATCAAGTGAAGTGCTTTTGGGTCTTGCCAAGTCTTCTCAAAAGCAAGGTCCGTTTCGACGAAACTCATTTATTTCTCGTGCATCACGCTGTCGTAGAATGAATTCGAAAGGATCATCCGGTGACGGCATAGGCGACCTTAATGAACACGATGCCGTCTTTTTTGTCGCCGACTGTTTTTCTCTTGAAGAGAACAAGGTGGTTGGGAGCACAAAAACGGTTGTTGACCTCTTTGTAAACGGTGTCCGAATGGAATGGGATCTCTCGACGCAACTAAGGATTATGGAGCTCATTCGACGAATTACCTTTTCATCCTGGGAGATGATCTATCGTGCTCGAAGTGCTTATGCTATGTATTGTACTCCGCCTGATAGCATTTACAACCGTCTTCATGGCTTAAATCCACCACTGGATGATCCTGACGAATGCTCTCGCTATGAAAAGCTATTCACTGATTTGGTTAGTGCGTCAGGTGATAAATTACATCGACTACACGCTACAAACGTCGTCGTAAACGCAAATGTTTGTGCTGAAATCGATGTACAACTTTCTGTTGGGGTTTTCGCCGGTGATGACTTGCCCGAGGTGTGGAATTTTGAAGACATTACTGTGAAAGTGAATGGACTGGAGATGGTCGAGATTGGTGGTCTTCATGTTCGACACACTGTCGATAAGCAGATAAATTACGTGTTTGGAGAGTTCGAAGACATGCTTCGGAAGCGGATATTTGCTTGCAATCGAGCAACAGTAACGTTGGATCGGACACTGATGGATGGGATACTAATTGATATTAGCAATATTCATCTTCGTACAAGCCGCAATTTCCAGCTACAACTTTTCACAGACACCGTTCAACGCAGCTTTGCTCCATTTCAAGAAGACCTCGTTTCAGCAATGACAGCATACTGGCGTCCTCAACAGGAACTATTCTACCAGTTCTTTCTGCGTACCCCCGTTGCTTCTTGTCGAAAGGATATATGGCTACGTCTGGAAAATGTTGAATTTGAGTGTCGTGGGAATCCGCTAGAGAGCTGGCTTGAACAAATGTATCCCGTTTGGATTGAGGAGTTAGCTGAACGAGAACTGCGATCTTATATGCTAGACGATCACGTTGCTACACTGAAACTAGCGAATGCGGAGCTGTCTCGGGATGACTCATACCGAGAGATGAAGACACTATTAACAGAAAAAAATGCAAGGATGTATGTTCAAAGAGTAAAGAAGCTCAAATCGTTATCACATGACGCATCTAAGGATTGCGGTGGATCTTTAGTCAGCGTAACTGTGGGTCACCTCGACGTTGACGTTTCTTTTGAAGAGGATATAACATCGGCATGGGCTGCTATCAACGAGTTAGATGAGGCCACAGACGTGCTGAAAGCCGCATTCGAGAAGACTGGTCGAGACTGGAAGCAATTCGTACCGAATTGCCTTGCATTCTTGGGTGTGAACAACAAAACTAATGTTACCGATTTGACAGTACGAATGCGGCGTTTTCCTACGCCAGTGATGAGCTGTGGTCGTTTAAGTGTGGATGGACGAGTGTTCCTAACGGCATTCAGCAGCGGACGTGAAGAAGTTTGTAGCAATTTGCCTTTTAATATCATGGCCGCTGCACGGTGCTTCATGGATCTCTCCATAGATATCGACAGTCCAGTACTATATTTCAGCCCGGGGTATCTCTACACTCTGGATGAACTGGCAAGTTTAGCTTCTGGCTTTCTTCCGTTAGCGATATTGGATATCGATAAGCGTCACCAAACCTCGCTCTTCGACATTGTACGAAGACTTGTTCATGGCAAAATTGCCGTCTCGATAAAGGATGCAGGCGTCCGTCTCCTTTGTGCAGCAACAGCTTTCGAATCGACTGATCATTTGGAAATTGTCGTGAGCCGAATTCGTGCTGCCTATACCAGTGGCTCAATAGATATCGAGATAACACGAGTGGCAGCAAAAATTGAGCCTGGTTCCCTGTCTCACATTGCAGAGCTCAGTCATTTAAAGCTTCAAGTGTGGCTTAAGTGGGGTTGTATCGGGGATCCAACAATGCATTACGTGTATCCTATCGAGTTTGTCAGAGCCGAAGATACCAGTGCAGTAGGTGAACGTTTTATCTTATGTTTACCAGACCCAGAAAATGATGTATCGCTGCCTCATTCAGAATCGACTACTAGAAACCCATTCCAAGCTTACCAAGCGACCAAATTGTCTGTTTTCATGAGTGGACGGATATGCCCTGTTGACCCCGACCTTGGAGATTTAAGCAGCAGTGATGGGTGGTCGAAGCGCGATATGGCAGCTCGAACTGCTGTCGTGCTATACAGCAAGAACGTTGAGTGGCTAATTGGATTTGGACGTTTGTATCAAAAAGTTCCGCTATATCCACTCCCACGACGACGGGATAGTCCCCGTCTCAAGCTCAATTTGCCGTCTACAGATCTGCTAAACATCCTCGAAGGTGTGACAGTCGAAGAATTCGACTTGATCGGCCTGGATTTTGCACTCTATGCAAGTGAAAAACATCCAGTTGGGGTACGCGCATTCCTCGACGACAAAATCAGTTGTACTGGTGCCTTACTCAAGAGCTCACATGAGATGTTCGATAATAAGGGGTCGAAAAGTAGCACAAATCGTCGCCTTTCGTTTTCCGTTCAAGAGTCTTTATGGGTTGTTCACGACCTCAATGTGGATGCCCAAGAAATTCAAGTGCGAGTATGTACACCAGAATCGGGGAGTCGCGGCGAGTCGCTTGTGTCTGTGAAGCATATGTCGTTAATTGTCGGAGGCGGCACCGAGCGAGTTCCAACGCATGATAATGGTATGCTTAAGCTACGCAGTCCGCCTCCGATGAAACGTGCAATTAAAACACAGGCCTTCTCGTTTTCACAACCTACCATCGAGGCGAAAGAGCGACCGAAACAGAGTATTCTCGAGTATTTCGATATTCCACATGAAAATCCTTTTAGTTATCGGGAATCCGACAGTGACGCTGAGACGGAATTTGACGTGTGCGATGCGGGAATCTCCGAGGAAAAGGCGGCTGAAGAGTGTCAGAGTGAAGTCCTTAATGAATTTCGACGGCATGGTTTCATGCTTGGATTGTTGACGAAACAAGTGCGAGTGACTGTCACAATGGTGGCTTTAGAGTCTCTCGTAGATATTGCAGACACATGGGTACAAGTCATTGTTTTCAGTTTGCCGGAGTTGTTTAGTGACACTGCGGAGGCTGCGGCATTGCTCGAGAGAAAAGAGGAAATACCAGTTGAAACAAATATTATTGTGGGAGAATCGAGTCCTAGTCCAAAGAAGTTCACATCACTTGCTCAAGACCCAAAGTTCAGTGGTCTTTCTCTTCAGGGCGGTGCTGATGCACCACCAAGTCGTGATGGCAGTTTACGCTTTGAACCGACACCCTATTCCAACGCAGACTCAGTTCGACCCAGTACAAGCAAATCTCGCGTTGTTACAAACCTATTAGAACCACTTCGGCACAAGGAAGAGTCGTCTCCTCCTAGTCCTCCCAGTTTAAAAGTGACCCAAGCATTTATCATGGTGAAGTTCGAAGACTGTCAGATTAGTGTCCAAGACAAACTACATAAAGGCTCGGTGCTGCTTGCCTTAAATGCTGGTACACTGCAGCATGCTGCATCCTTGGATTCAAGTCACGAAAGGATCGACTTGAACGCTGACGGCTTTCAGATTTTTACGGCTCCACTGGATGTTGATGTCAAGTCGCACGCTACTTGGCTCAAAACCCTCGCGGATGGGTCGTACTGTCCGAGTTCGTACGGTCTCCTGAAGCAAGTGATTGCTCCGATCCCCGCACAAGTTACAATCTGGATTGATCGGGAGAAAACGCTCGTTAAAAACCGAGTAAAGCTGGAGATCCCAACCGTTGAAGTTCATGTGAACCTAGCGTCAAAAATCATTCTTGACAAGTTAATGACAACTGCAACGGAATTAATCAATGCAAAGCTAGCGGATCGAAGAAAACCAGATCACTCGAATCTTCTCCAGAGTTATCTGAGAGACTTCCAGAATCAAGAACGTTCGCTTCAGCAGCTTATCGCATTAAAGAAGCAGCTCAAATGGAAAATTGCTGCTTTGCAGTGGCGGCAGATATGCGGTTGGAACTACCGCATGAACGAGCGTGCAACGGCTGCAGTCGAAAGCGCCAAAATTCTTTCATTTGAGATTGAAACCTCTCCACTGCTTCGAAAGCGAAATCTGTCTTCAGCTTCAGTTTCTTCAGCCACAACGAGTATTGGTATGATCGGTTCACCAACTACGAATCGGTATGAGGATGAACAGTTTTATGACGAGCTGCAGAGAATGGAACAGCAGTACGTGTCGCTTTCGGAGCTAACGCGTTGCATGGCCAGCGAAATCAAGAAGAAGCTCAAGCCAAACCCACTACCCAACGTGGATCTGGAATTTGCCCTTGATCGCGCTTCCTTGACGCTCAGCGGAGACAACTTCGATATCGTTCGGGCACAAGTTGGCTCTTTACGCTTCAAGATGCAGTTGTTTGAAGATCAATCAGGGAAGTTCGCCTTGACCCTGCGGGACTTGTCAGTTAATAACTTGAGTCCGGGAACTCCCTATCCAGATCTACTGCTTCCAGCTTACTCTCGATCATGGGAAGGTGATGATATGTTCCTTCGCGTCGATGCTGAAATTGCGAAACCCGTGGGGGGAATCACTGTCGTGCAACATTTCGAGGTGAACGTGCACCCAATTCAGGTCTGCATCACACAAGAGGTGATACTGCAATTGGTGGCCTTCTTCTCGCCTTCGGACCGTGGGAAAACCACAAAAGAAGAGCAGCGTGATCAAGTTCGATCGCATTTTCTACAGGCTCGAACAAGCAGCAGCTCAGCCACTGATGGACGTGTTGGCTCGGCCATCATAAAGGCAGTCAAAGTCGCCGGTAAAGCGGCTGCACACCCGCTGACTCTTGGACGTTCTCACCGTGCAGATAGCGACGAAGAGCTGTTATCATCAAGTCATAAAGCACGAAGAGGAACGCTCCACCACATACCGGAGGATCCATCGCAGTGGATGGCAAAACTCGCCAATCTGTCCGAAGAGAACGAGCTGCCTTTATTCGGCTCAGCTAATGAGGGGGAGCAGAACCATACGGAATCCGAGAGCGAGCTGAGCGAAATGAAAGACCGAGCCAAGAGCAACATCCTGTTCAAGCGTATTCGGCTGGGAGCTGTAGAGGTGGTGCTCACGTACAAAAACAAAAAGAGCAACACTGGCAGTAGCACGCACCACTTACACCTCCCGCATACCACACAACCTCAAGCGTTAGAAGATATGCGAGGCTTTGAGGTCAAAACACATGCACTCGTGTACAGTGATAAAACGTGCTCCCCAATGGATCTGCTCCTACGACTACGGCGTGATATCGTCCTAGATGTTCTCTCTCAAGTCGGTCGCAACTTCACCAACATTGGCAACTTCTTACGGGACCAATTCGATCCTTCCAGGTGGGCAGCATTTGATGCTCTAGCACCCCTCAAGTCTTTGTCTACTAGTGTCTCGTCACGAACAGCAAGTGTGTCATCACACAGTAGCGCAGTGATGCCTTTATCCTTGCTGTCGGATACTCCAACATCTCCAACTTCAGACTTGAGATCGAAAGACAGCGATAAAGAATCTTCAGCTTCAACTTCATATCGACCGACTGAACTGCACGAGTGGCAAGCAAGTAATGTTTCCGAGCCGCTTTCTGACTATGACGCTGACAGTTCAGCACCCAACACGCCCACGTACGCCGACCCTGCGCACTCGAAACATGCCAAGAAGCGGTCGCTTGTCAAGCTTTTCTCCAGGAAGAAATCCTCCAGTCCGCTGCCATCTCCCAAGTAAAAAACTGCTATTTTACATCTTTTAACAGCGAGCAAACACATGAGCCTTAATGTCCGTCACGTAGCTCATACTGTAGCTACCTCGACGTCGCAGTTCCCGACGGAACGACGTTGCGTCTGGTTGCTCCGTTCTCGTTGCAGACTTGCGCGCCTCCTGTTACGTCTTAAATCAGTAATAAACACTGGAATCTCGTGGCAACTGATGCTACACTCACTTTCATCGCAATGTAGCGCATAGGTAGCAGAACTCCCAGTACGTACAACGCCACCAACATCGTCAGAAGCGTAGCCATAAGTACCTAATTAATTGGTCTCTTCACTAATAAGTCTCCTAATATCTTATTGGACTTCAAATAATTGGAAATTCGTCACATACCTTACGCGGCGTGGCAAGCGCATGTAGCTCTTCCAGCAGCTGGACAGCAAGCGGTAGCAGCGACACGCGACCCAGCACGAAGCCCCCGCCCAAGAGAGCCGCGTTGAAGAGCAGCGAGCCCATTCTTCAATCCGACAATACAATATTCCCTTACACAGTTATGCCGTTAGATAGGTTCTGTTTTAACCAATGAGTGCGTGGCGTCGTCCGGGCCAGTCATCTTTTGTCAAGCCGCTGCCCATTGGAGCTCCCTCACTTTTCAAACCGGAAGTTAAGACTCGCATCATGGCTCCTGCTGCTACCCCGAAAGTGTACGTCGCTGTCTGAAGTTTACGCAGTCGTCTGCTCTCTTCTCGTCTGCCTCATGGATAGTCTCCTGTGTCTTATGTCTCTCGTCTGACGGCGAGAACGACACATGGATGGATCGTGAGAGTAAAGCGCGTCCTCCAATAATCTCGTCTCTTATACCAGAACGTGGATGGAGGCGCGCTCTTCTCTTTAAATCGATACGGAGAGGCTTTTTAGCTTCTCCAACGTCTCCCTTTGTGCCTCTTGGCAGCATTTGTGGAGGATCGTGGTGTGTGTGACTACTCCGGTAGTCACTCCACTCAAATTCAACTATGACGGGTGTGTCGAGAAGACGTCTTTAGGTCTTCCTCCCTCTATAAGAGACGAGAGGAATAGGGAGATCTAAAGATAGACTCTTGATACGTCATGCATCCCGTCCTAATTCTTATTGTGTCTCTTTTTGATTGCACCCTTCAGTCTCGTCCCGGAGTCGATCCTCAAGAAGCGTCGTACGCTCGAGCAGGTGAAGGCCAAGCGCACGGCCAAGGCCGCCGCTGACAAGGTCCACCGCAAGAAGGTCCGTCAGATCGCTTTCAAGAGCGCCGAGAAGTACGTCAAGGAGTACCGTTCGCTTGAGAAGCAGAGCGTCATCCTGCGTCGTCAGGCTAAGGCCACTGGCAACTTCTTCGTGCCGGCTGAGGCGAAGTTCGCCTTCGTGATCCGTATTCGCGGTATCATCGGCGTGTCCCCCAAGGTGCGCAAGATCTTGCAGCTTCTGCGTCTGCGTCAGATCCAGAACGGCGTCTTCATCAAGCTTAACAAGGCCACGATCAACATGCTGCGTCTTGTGGAGCCGTTCGTCACGTACGGATGCCCCAACCTTAAGGTGACGCGTGAGCTCATCTATAAGCGCGGATTCGGCAAGGTCCGTGGCCAGCGTATTCCCCTGACGGACAACGCTGTCATTGAGAAGTCTCTGGGCCACGTCGGTATCATCTGTATCGAGGACTTGATTCACGAGATCTTCACGGTTGGCGAGCACTTCAAGCAGGCTGCCAACTTCCTGTGGCCGTTCCAGCTGTCGTCCCCCAACGGAGGATACACCAAGAAGCTTCTTCACTTTGCTGAGGGCGGTGACGCCGGCAACCGTGGCGAGGAGATCCACAAGTTCATCAAGCAGTGCCTGTAAGGTATTCTAGCGACTTGGTGTTTGAAATGGATACATTGCTGCCCGGCTCAGATGCTTTAACAACTCGGTTTGAAAGATAAATGAAAAGGTCTTTTTGGCTCAAATACTGTAGTTAAACTCTTTACTCTGCTGTCTGTTAGGTTATTTATTGAGTGGTTTTGGCTTGAGGTACAATGCGTCGTTGACGAGATGGTGCAGCTAGTGGTGTACCAAGTGATAGGCCTAAGCGAGGAGCTCCAGCAGCTCCAGCTCCTGCCACACTTTGCGCTCGTCTCGATACGCACTTCTCGCACGTACAATTGCGCTGATGAATGGCGATCTTCATACGGCGCTTAGCTTCGGCCAGTCCCAAGTAGTTTTCGCGCATGTCGCTCAGCTGATCAGCTGAACGCGCTGTCGCCCAGAGTCGCACTTCTGTCATTTCGTAGTCTTGTAAGCGCCACCCGAGCAACAATTTGGACGGTTTTGATGCAGTTTGACTGCTTGGTGTCGTCTGGGCTTCACCAACGCAGCGACCGTCAAGAAAGAGCTTCAGACCGACACGTTGAGGAGATGACACGTCCATAGTAAAGGCGACATGACGCCAACCTTGGTTCCCACAGTGCTCCATCTTTTGCATCGATCGAAGTTGCTGATTTCCATAGGTAAACACCAAGAAATCGTCTTCATCAACGACCAGTTCCCAGTTCGCAGGACCAGCCAAATCACCACCTTTCAAACCATCATCTAAGCTTTCAACACGTCGACGAGAGATCAATTGCTGACGGACTCCTCCTGATAGAGAAACTGGAACTTCTTGACCATTTTCACTCAACTTTTGCACTTGTTCGTACAATTTGTAGTTTCGGATCCACACTTCGAACGTGAATTCACGTCGATATGGGTCTTCATCGAAGCTGGTACCTACATCAAGGGTACTTCCTGGTCGAATAGGACATTGAGCTCCCCATCCACTGGATGACGAGGATGAAGACGTCTCGGATGAAGGAAAACGGATTGCAAACTCTTCCGGGATACGACCCGGTTCTCCTCGATCAACTGGAGCTGAAGACTCGACGAAACTCACAGCACCAAGAAGACGCAGCGAATTTTCACGCTTTGAGGTGTCTAAACACTCAATACCATTAGAGGAAACTGCTTCACTACTCGCCTGTTTCTCAACTGCAGTAGCTCCTTCTTCGAAGCGCCAATAGGCCACCACAGCATCTTCTTCGTCTTGAAAAGGCCCGATAGTCATTTTCGCACTTGCTGTTTCTGCTGGAACGGAAGCAGTAAAAGCTGCAGCTATGGGATTTACATCAACACCAAGTAGCAGTCCAGTAACAGCAGCTTCAGCAGCAAAAAATGCGTAATTCAAAGCCCGAGGTTCAGTTGTAGCCATTCGTGCTTTGCCTGAGACTCCCAGCCATTCACTTGCATCCTCTGGAGCGAGACGGTTCCAAGATAATGTACCAGCACGAACGTTGTCATTTACATCGTCTTGCTTCGGGTTCTCACTTGGTACAATTGGTATTTGAAGACGATCAAGAGGAGCAACACTATTAAGCAGACGACCACGACGTATTGGCTGTGTAAGCGTCTCACAACAAAGAGTCAAGAACGGATCACTACATGACTGCAAGTCTTGATTTTGCTCCATTGCAGCTTTTATGATAGCACTCAAGGGCGGATTCAGCTTAACCCACGACTTTTGCAGTGAATCAAAGACTTCCGATCCTGAAACAGTGTGAAACTTGCGCAACATCGTTAACAGAGCTTCATCATCTCCTGAAAGATCAAGACAGCGCATGGACCAGTCAGGTTGGCCGATGTTTTCGAACACTTCCGCGAGTTGTCGGAAACGCTGAGCTGTTGTACCCATTCTTGAAGGCAGTTTGGCTGCTGTGTCTGAGTCAATAGCAACCGCGTACTCTTCTAACGCTGGATCATGAGCGAGGAAGACGCGCAAGAAAGATCAAGACAGCGCATGGACCAGTCAGGTTGGCCGATGTTTTCGAACACTTCCGCGAGTTGACGGAAACGCTGAGCTGTTGTACCCATTCTTGAAGGAAGTTTGGCTGCTGTATCTGAGTCAATAGCAACCGCGTACTCTTCTAACGCTGGATCATGAGCGAGGAAGACGCGCAAAAATTCTTCCCATTGGTGCGCGTCAAAGAGGATCGAGCCCATAACAGCTCGAGATAGTAGCGATGTTCGATTGTAGTTGGAAGAAGGAGCAGCAACAACAGCTCCATCTGCAGCTCCAACCACAGCAGAAGATTTCGCATGGGAACTAGTCAACGCTTTCAGTATTTTCAGTACTTTATCTTTCCAATTGAAGGAATGGTACGCAGTTTCCAGTACAATGTCCGAGATACAGCACACTGGACGATCACTATCGTCATTCATGAGTGCAAATGCTACCATTTCACGTTCAAAGACGCGTCGAAGGGTAGGATTTGACTCTGCAAAACCCAGTAACAATGGTTCACATAGAGCTACAGAATGGAGAGTAGCGCGAGTGGAAAGCGTGACTGGATTCGAGACTGAATAGCATAAGCGATCTCCACACAGAGAAAGTAGTTGAATACTGGATCGAATGAAGTCTGGACGAAGTTCCAGGTCCGTAGCTATACTGCAGAGAAGTTGACTGGTTTCGTGGAGATGGTTAGCTACTGGAGTGACAAAGCGCACCTGGTTCTCTGTAGTAACGTACAGTAGAGTCTGGGATACCCAAAGAAAACTCTCTGGTCGACCCATGAGGTCGTTCTTGAAGTTATAGGCTTGAAGCTCTTTCAGATCAGCAGTTAATACTACAACACGTTGAGTAGTGATGACAGCTAGTAGTAAACGTTGCAGTGAGTCTGGAGCCCCGATATGTGGACAGGTTGACGAGTTCCATTGGATATCAACCACACGTTCATCCACGTAACAATCCCAAGACAAATTCTCATCAGGTACAGATAAATCGTCTTTGCTGAGACTTAACTGCTC